>JBCAUI010222196.1:0-16616 GCA_038406195.1 Haplosyllis anthogorgicola
CTCCATGTAGTAAGTAGCTAAGCCTAGGTTGCGTGTTACTGGCTGTCTAGCCTGCTATGTACTGCTTAGTAGGTGTTGCCTCTGGTACCCTGGGCTCTAATGGCCTTTCTGTCTACGTGCGGCTGCTAGCTAGGGGTGTTAGGGGCGGAGCTTACGTGCGTAGCCCGTAATATCCCCGGCAGTATTGCAAAAGAAAGATACATTCGGAGATCAAGATTTTGTTGGAGAGTTTATTTAGTGCTTCACTAACTCAATTCCGAAATAATCCTCGAAACAAGATCAGACATGAGCCTTTCAATTATAACACTTGGTGCCTCTTTTTCTTTACCTTTTTTCAGTAAATTTATGGTTGCAAAAATTTATGCCGTATTAATTTCGTGCAAATTGACACTGAGCTTACTTAATCTTTGGCCACTTTGAATATATCTTCGCTCTGATAATAATCTTCAATTTCTTGGCATTTGTTTCTAATTTGTTAGGTTGACTGTGGAGATGATATATTTTAAAAAAAGGTGGGATAGGTTTCCAAGTTTATGATAGACCCCAATATATCTTGTCACCTCTAATTTGTGGAGCAATTACTAAACATTGCACACACCAAACCAGATCAAATGTAACATGGGATTTGCGGTAACTTCAGACATTATTGTTTCTGGATCAAAAATCCTATTCTGTGGTGGATAAAATAATAAGCTGTTGAAGACCTCAATAAAAACATTTTCTTCAAAGAAATTGCCTAATGATAGTTCGGATAACTTCATTAAATCCTCACTTTTGAGGGATCAGTGTAGTAATATGACAAGGCTATGACATACAAAACTAGATTTGATGTAAATTGCCATGAAAAAAATTCTTTGAGAAGCTGTCATTTTGTCAGTGACAGATAAAACGACTTTGTAACTCTTAACAGGCCTCGCTTTTTTCTGGGAACGCTTTCTGTTTTTATTATGACCTAATTTAGTTGTCTATCATTATGACAAACGTTTATTAAATCAGCTGAAAAGGTGAACATTTGGTGTAGATTGGCAATGCCTAGAAATGAGGTGAAGATAGGGAAGATTTACTGGGGATTCCTGGAGGGTATCGGGCTATGACAAGGGTGGATACCCAGAATCAAAGGCTTTTCTACACCAAACAGGGTCACGGTGTTTCCACCTAAGATGATCTTGAGCGCAGGTGGTTTACACCAACTCAGAACATCTTGTCATATCCAATCAGAACGCTTTAAAGTCAAAGAGTACTCAACTGTCACTTGGCAAATTACTACTTAAAGAAATACTGATAAGAAATAAATACCAACCATCTTTCTTCTTGATATTGGTCTTGTTAAAAGATATGTATGTCACTTCAAAACAACCAACTTACTAGAGACAGAGTAATTGTCGATTCACAATTACACCGGATTTAAACGAAAATTTAGAGTATGCTACCACTTGCCAACAGGATTTGAAATCCAAGTCCAAGCTGTACAAGTAGAAGCTACAGATGAAAACGAAGATTTCGGGGAATTTAACGATTAAATTTCAGGGTGAATTAGTATCAATAGATTGTGACGTTTATTGGGGAAGATTACCTGAGATCTATTGGCCCAACACGTCAGAAAGATGTTCAATTTGTTGGCATGGTGTGTTTAGGTACAAGGCACATCCAACTCACTTTTGATCCCAATTTATGAAACTGGTAAACAGCATCTTAGCTGTAGATGTCATATTCAGATTACTGTAAAATATGAAAAGCAGAAGTAACTCATCTGGAATTATACTACTGCTGAGTTATATTCTGTGTACAGTGGTACTAGTAAGTTGGTAACACAGAAATTGAGAAATAGAAATCAGGGAAAAGTTTCTTGTTTTGTTGGCCATAAATTTACGTTTGTTATTTCAGGTGTCACATTAACTTGGTTTCTCCATTTGGACATCACATGGTGTCAGGATAGCCTTATTTCCACGTTAATTCCATTTCCCAACTTCGTTCATATTTTTTATGCTAATTGTTTTCTTGAAATGCATGGGGTCTGTAGGCATGAATGCATGGGATCTAAACGTAGGATGTATAACAGAAAACACTAACTGTCCAGAAAATTTGTCAACTTAAAATTTGTTGCTGAAATACAGGAATGAGACTGTTGAAAGGAAGTACAAAACAAACGGGACATAAGGCTGCATCCTCACTGAACACGACACATACAATAAAAATACCAAGAAGAAAGCGGGCTATCAGATACTGGAGAATGTATGTGACATCCGGACTGATAACAAAACAATCAGCTTTGTCTCAGTCTGAAATCCAGAATATTTGCGTGATCCACATAATTAGAAGAGTGTACTTTTTCCTATACAGACTTCTTGGACGTGGTGTATTGTATGAGTGAAGTGGGGTTATGTACATAGGCATTTGAATTAGAAATTCAGAATCAATGGTACAATGTCACCAATGTTTAACCCTGCGAGTAGTAAAGGATCTAGATCTTCCTTTTTCCAGAGACACAGCTTCTGTTAGCAATGTCACTCACCTCACTTCCAAAAAAAGTATTAACTAAAAGTTGTCTAGCGATGCGGACTTGTCATTATTTCTCTTTTTTTACGTCACTCTGCATGTACATGGGTATAGCTGTCATTAGCTTTAGATTTACACAAATCAGTATCACTACGGGACGTTGCCATTTCTGATTTTAGCAGTTGTCTTTTATTGCAGGATCACATAAATTAATGCGCTCTTGTCGACCTCATTATTTTGGCAAAATACATAAAAAGGTATGGGTAACAATATCACTTAGAATTAAACGCATCATAAATGTTAAATCTTGTCAAATTTGTTTTCTGTAAGGTACATCTGTCGTTTCTTAAGATTTGCATCATTGGCCATAAGAAACGGTTCAAGTTGCTGCACTGGCCGGCAATGAATGTAAAAAGTGTGTGGAAAGAATGGTAAAAATCATGAAAATCCTTTCTTTTCAGACAATCTTTCTCTACAGACAGACGAAATATTTTTAGTGTAATTCAACACAACAGGCTGCAAGGAATTCCTTTCTCTTCACACAATTTTTATTGCAAATCTCTGCTCCGGACACACAAAATTTTAATTAAATAGGTAAAAATAGAAATATGACTGAAATGATAACTGCACATGTGATACTGGTGCCAATTGAAGTAGCTTGACAGGTGTAGACAAACTCTGTCTGTACGTTGCTTACTCGGAGCCACGGTATTGAATTTATCAAAATCTGAAAGCAATTAATTGGTGTCAAATAAAATAGAGTAAATTTTCATACTGCGATTACTGGAAGATTTAATTTATTTATATATTTATTGATTTACTTTCAATTTATTTCGAGGAAAATGTTTTAGTTAATGAATATCTTTAAATTTAATTCGAGGAAAATGTTTTAGTTCATATCTAGTTCAGAATGAAGCCCATTTAAAATTATCCCATCGATTAGAGACACAACCATCTTAAATGAGCACATGGGCAAATACAGTAAAGTCAGCGTGAAGAGAAAGGTGGAAATTGCAACGAAATTCTTTCATTTGACAGAATCTTTTTCTTCAGACAGACCAAATGCAATACATTTTAATACAACAAGTATAGAGAATTCTTTTCGTAAGAGACAAACTTTCGCTTCACAGGCTTTCCTTTCAAGCAGTTTTTACTGTAATAGGTATAACTGTAGAAACGGATAAAATTATCAAATTTTAAGGAACACACAGTGACAATTGAATTAACGACTCGGAAGTCCTTTTCACTGATACATCACTGTAAAACTGTAAAGTAAGAGATGATTCTCAATTATCTAATCTGAAGTGATGAACACTTTGTTTAGAATTACATCAACGATGTGCAATTTGTGTCATTTTGTTCTGTTAAGCTTCCTGTACAGAATTTTTCCCACTTGCTCGCTGAATACGAGAAATTTGTCACAAATATGGCCTCATGTAATAAACTGATAGGGATGCTCTTCGATCGCAGAACGTTATTCAATATCCTGACAACAGTGGGGAACGCGTTGCTGACAATTAATTGGATAGAAATAATATGTATCACACAATACTAAAATAAATGAAAATTCAAACTTTCTTAAAAAGGCCACCATGCATTTTTCTGGAGCACGTGTAGATACTACTAGATAAGATTTATCAAACATCTACTTGACTTAACAGGTAAATGTACAATTTGAAGCAATAAAATTATATGTGATAAATGATAGTTTCCCAATAAAAATCCCATTTAGTCGTTTGCAAGATTGTGTGGTTTTGATGGTTTGTGTTAACTATGTTATCTTTGCCAGTGACTTATGGACATGATGAAATGTGGTTTTCCAGTAGCCTCTATCCCTCAACAGTGTCTGGACATTCAAGTGGTCAATTCAAATCAAATGTTGGTGTTTTGAATCGTGAAATTGATTTTTCTAGGTGGTCTTTCTTTCATATGTCTACCTAGAAATGTCCATGTTGCGGGGATTTAGGATTATTGTGCCGGAGAGAATAACTTTTGTAACATTTTGTTCTGATCGGACCAGCAGGTTCAGAAAGAAACAGATGTGGGATCTTGTGTAAGATGTCTGAGTAATCCAGGTGATATCATATCTCCTTTGTGGGCTTTAACAAGTAGTTAATGCAGTTTGATTTTCAGTTAATTTACAGAGAATTGTGAATACTTGAGGCATTTGATTCAGTAAAAGCCCGAAGTTGCTGTTATCTAAGACATTACAAATCTGAGGCATTAGCATATCGTTGTATCACATTGTAGGAGACTTGAACATGACTTGTACATTAACGTATATGAGTTCATTATCTTTAGTTCTTACGTGATTCCCCTTTCTTACTTCTCTTTCTTATCTTTGAGAACTTCCTGGAAGAAAACTCAATTCGGGGAAGAAAGCCAATTAATTTACTGACGAGTAAATATAATAAAATTCGTAAGTATGTGGTAATGTCTATAATAATATTAGTTTAGTTTCATAATGCGTACTCATGGATGCCAAGCACATCATATTAGTTGGTACTTTTTATTTGGAGGCGAGGGCAGGTAATTATTTATCTCCATTTATACGTGATTACTTGTGAGATTTCAGGAAATTACGAGTCTCAGAAAAAGAAGAGTTCTCTTCATGATGGAAAAGTAGTTATATGTAATAACTGGTTTTATAGGTGGTAGTTTGCTCTTTGGCAGACGTACTTAGAACATTATGTAATATAGCAGTAACATGCTAATATGTGAAGATAGTTTATTTAATATTATTGTCCACATAAGACAGTAACTGTCTGGGGAAAATATGTGTTGTTGCGCGCACTTCTTAACAGTAGTATTAAATGTGCACATTACGAAACTAATAAATTATATTTAAAGTGATGTTTCTGAAATTGGCGAACACGGTCACTGAAATGACAAAACTTTCCTGAAAGAATAGCCACCAAGTACAAGATTGAATTATGATACAAGATCTGCTTTGTTAATTTAATTAGAAACCCATAAATTTTAGTTATGATCATTTAGATAAGTCAAATCAATCACTACAAAATATACAAATACTACATCCCTTGTAATATCAATTAAATCTAGCACAAAAAATGTGGTACCTTCATGTACTGTGCAACCTTCCTATAATTTGATTGAGTTTGCCACACTTTCATCACAAGACCTGCAGAGATACCCTCACATATACCATTGATCATGTACATCATGATCATGTGCACCCGTGTCAGTAGGGTGATCAATTTTTATCAGTTATGGTGCTTTACCAGACACTCTCACAACCACATGTCAGATAGTCCAAAACTTTGATGTTGATAATGGTGATCATCTGGTAATGACATGCTGGTTAAGCAGTCCATTACTGGCTTGTGTCCATCTTTCAAATACTCACGCATCGTTTCAGGCATCTCTGTGATTTACATTAAAATGTGAATAAAAATGGATATTTGGTAACTTTCAATTTCTGGACACTGTTACTGAGCCGTGAAAGAAAATAAGTCGATCTTCACCATGCCAGTATTTTCCATTGTCTTGCATATAGATTCAGTAAAGGAGGATGGTAGTTTGTCTTCTAAAGTAGACTTTAGCTTGATGCATGGTGGTATTTGGACAATGTTAGGTCTGCGGGACAGCTTGTTAGATTCTCAGCATTCAATAGATTCTCCCTCCTAATCTAAGTGTCTGGTATGTTGACACAGTATTACTGTATGTTTGATCATCTGTGGTGGAACTGGACCCCATTACATCAAGCCAGACTCCTTTTGTGCCCATACCCATCCATTGCCTTGATGATTTTTCATTAATATTTCATTTCCGAAATCTTTACCAGGCGAGATGATAATGAAGTAACATCTTGGGATTTTTGGTTGAGTACAGGATTAAATTGGCCAAAATCAATGGTTCGGTGACGTGAGATGTCTACAAGATGATAAAAGAAGATGCATTGTTTTAGTCATTAATACCAGTGTGTGCGACAAAACTCTTCTGACTAAATATTTGAGAAAGGGCGCAACATGCAACTCAAATCTTTGTTGAGAGCTTGGTCAATATTACGTCGTCTCTGTCAACTGGGAGAGTGTCATCCTAAGAGACAAGGCCCATCTCATCTATCATTATCTCTGATCAGCCACTTAACAGAATACTAAAAACCTTTCCCTAATTTGTCTTGCGCACTTCAAGTCTTCAACACGAGAACCCCACAATTACCTAACAGAACGAAGGGAGAATCACTAGAAAAAGCCAAGGCTTTATTTGATTTCCATCAGCTTTTTGTAAATACAAGCAGAGATTGATAAACAAGAGATTTATCAACTTGTTTACAAGGATGAGAGGTGCATCTTTTATTCATTGGGCTTGATAGGTCCGTGAGTAGCTAAAAGGTTCTTGGAATAAAAACATTGGACCCATCAGATATTATTTCTCGTTCTCCCTTTGCACCATATTTGGAGATTTAAGGAAATTTTGTCGCAGACTTTTTTCAAGACAATTAGTGCCTGGTTAGCTGAAACCTGCATCGTTGTCACTGCAGGTAACACATTTGCAGTTCAGATGAGGTCAGAGTGACAGGGAGACATGCCACCAGGGCGCACACGACACCATACGATACCCAGCCAGACACAAAACAATAAGAAAAATGCTCCTCATTTATTCTTTTAAAACGGGACAAAAATGGAGTAAATTGGAGGTGCCTCGGGGAGCTCAATTGTGAAAGAAGTGTTTCTATCACTGTGTGTATCTTGTACTAACTGGCCTCAGTCCATGACAGGTGTGAGCGAACATCTTTTTACTGTGCCCCTACTCTCTCCTTTGCCTAACGTCAACAAGCACTTAACAAACTTTTTAGACAATTCTTTGTACATTTTGTAAATGATGTAATGATTCATCATTTGAAGAAAATATAGGTTGACACCATGGGAAAAATAAAGTTTGTGCAACCAAAAGATACTTGATGTTCTTTGGATGAACCTTCAGTGTCTTGTCATCCTATTCACCCGACATTCAGCCTATGCAAACTTTCTCTTCTGATAGATTGTTCAAAGGTATATGCTCAGTACATAGATTAAAATTCATTATATTGACAGAGGTGTTTCTAAATTGATAATGTAGCCTCCAGAAAGTCTGAGAAAGACACAAGAAATTATAAGGAAATAACACTACTGCTCAATGTTGCTTGAAAGGTAATATATTACAAGTACTTCATCTTTATTTCCGATAACTATGTTGTTTTTAAGTTCAAAGGCTAAAGTTTTGAAGATATTTGTGGGTAAAAAGCCTGGGATTAATTTTTATCACTGTTTTGTGCAATTTAAGAAAATGCAGCAAACTTCCTTCTTTTTTCGTTTCTGTTGTAATCAAGAGATACCGTCACTTAAGAAAAGTTCCCACAGTACTCGCGTTTGAATATCCGTACATCTGATTTTGTGACACATTGATTTTGCAATAAGTCCTTATCCAGACGGTGACACTTTTTGATCATTTCTATAGCTTTACCAACCACAGTGCAAGCTATTGATGTGCAAAGAAGCTTACCTGTAATCAAAGAGAACAATATTGTCAAATTAAAAGATAATAATCAATCCATTAAATTGCATAGTTGATTAGCTGTGTGCGAAAAGCGTAAGAAGTGAATAAGTTAATCAGATTTAGTTGTATCTACCATTGATTTGCTTCTATGACAAATTTTGTGCTAAGATTACAGATTCCATTAAATTAAGAATAAGATTAGGAGAGATACTACTGTAAATGACATTTTTATCCCAACTCTAAAATATAAAAAATGTCGAATGCTGCGTTTCCGTGCGTTTTGATTCCATTCAGCACTTATAATCACATCATTTTGGTATTTACACAGAACTGTTGAGATAATGCTGTAATTAATGTTTATAGTTAATTGCTGTAGGTGGACAGAGCTTTGATAAGTCATCATCGTTGCCAGTAGAGCAGAGCTAGTTCAAAACTAAAGCCATAAAAGTTGACGTAGGTTTGAAGTGGTGTCGGTTTGGACCAGCTTCAACACCAGGAAATTAAAACAGAGCGATAGAGGCGGCTGCACTGATCTAAATTACCTGACACATCGAATTAATTGAGCTTTGTCCTCAACATGCAATTAGACCATTGTTCTTGAGTGACAATTTTGATTGGAGGTTTCACTAAATATGCACAATATTTGGCTGAAACTCTAAACTGTCTCTCCTCGTTTAGATTGATATTACTGATGGATGGATATAATTACGAGGAGTATCTACTTACAATCCATTCGTAGAATCCGGTTGGGAATTGGTGCAGCTTCAATGGAGAAATAAATCGAGACAATTATACAACTACATACTCACCCATGTAAGGAAACAATAGATTTTGATTTTACTGTTATTATCATATTTATCACAGACAGAACGTCGATGCATTAAGTCTTTTAAATTTTCTGACCGTTTGAAATTATAGAAAATTGAGTAACTTATATTAAATAGATATGAAGTTTACTTGTTTAACACTTTTCACAATCCAGACCATCCCCCCTATATTTAAACATTGACTTTTTCATGAAGTGGGCTTGCCAGTCAGAAGGAAGTTTGAAAGCGTTTTCTCTTAAAAAAAAGTTTAGTGGTACTTATCACTGCAATTTGTAACTCCACCATAAAATTACAAGAAAGGAAATATTTAGTTTATTAATAATTTACCATATGAGAACATAGTACAGGTAGGCAGGTGTTTTGCTATCAGTAGATGGAGATAAAGATGTCAGTTTAATGTCTTGTGAAGTTTCAATTTGTGCTGTACTCAAGGACAAGTTGTGTTCGTTTTGGAGGACCCCTCTGTCTCGTAGCAACCCATTGTCTTTGTACGCCAAGTGAACAGTTGACGTGTGCCCTGTGCTTACTTCTCATTTACTCTTATAGAAGCGATAAGATAAAAAAGAGCAAGCTGGGGACAGTTTTGGAGGTAAACATCATGCAATCACACCTGCCTCGTTTTACTTTAATCTTACAAGTTTGACAAGAGATAACACGGTCACCATCCCGCGCTCTATGAGTGTTCGGCAAACAGTCAATCCAGTGTGTCGTGATTGACAAAAACGAAACGACATGTATTCAGTTCTTTTCTCTTTCTCCAGCGTCCCTCATCATAACGGCCAGTAATTCCTTTTTTAAAACGGGTGTCCTTTTTCCTTGTCAGCCCAAACAAACAGCCTGAATACCATACCGCTGCTAGTTACAAACGGAAATATGATGTCTGGCTTTCTTCTCTATTGTATTGGTGGGGAAGCAAAGGCTTCATGGCTATTATCAGCGCTTTTCAGGCACAACCATGCAGTGGATAATTAAAGTAAACTTGTTTAACAGCTATGCTTATGATTGTAGCTTGCGGTATTATTTGAGTAGTCAATAGGCGGTATGTTGGTATGATAGGGTAGCACATGGGGATGCTTCACCGGTCATTTTACACATAACGGGACACTGATTGAACGCGACTATCAAGCAGGTGCTCTCCTTGACGCCTAAACCAAAACCACCCATATTTAGGCTTCTCTCTAATTTGTATAACAGCAATGATAACGTTTTTATGCTCAGATAGCACTTGCTCACTCATTTGCATTTTCCCTTTGGTCCCAACAGCCCCCTTTTGAGCAAATGAAAAAGACAAGCTTTTGGTTGTCTTTTCCAATCAGGTGAGTATCAATAGGTCTCAAATGTTGAATATGCGTCTCATATTACGGCACCCTTTCTACTTACTTTCCCATCACTTTGAGATGAGCAAGCCATTTAGAGGGCTCTAATCGCACACTGTACCTACATACAGATTGATTTCCCGAGTGTCCAAATACTGGATTAGTAGCTGGTTTTAGGAGATTATTTTCAGGTAATGCACCTTAACCATTGATTAGTGAAATGAAATCCGTTAGAGGGTTATCTTTTTCCATATCACTTGCAGACACTTTCAACATTTTGCGGTACCAGTAGGTGGTGGTTGGAGGTGTTACCGTTGATACAGAGCTACAGTAAATTTAAAACAAAATAAGTTCAAATATCAAATCATATTCAAATTATCGAAGCAATGGTAATGTCATTGATTGGCATAGGGTATTGGTATTTATGAGTGGGAAAATAGAAAGCAGCGGGAATAAAATTCCGCCAACGTATGATTTTAATTAGGTTTAAATACACAAAAATACGTTTCTTCGTGTTTAGATTTTCACAACAAAATGGCCTAAGGTATTACTGTTGTAAGTTTCACACCTGATTGAAACTTTGGTGCAATATGGTTCCTCAACTATTTGAAGTCCCACTGTAGCGAGCCAACCCCTCAATGATTATTTGCGATAATTTTGTCTTGATCAATTGAGTAGATCGATGTTTCACAAGGATGTTATTATCTTATCCGTGAGGTGGGTGTGGAAGGTACTCACAGATATTCCTTAAGTATCAGGTCTGAGAGGCAGGTTGTGTGGAATGGTTCCGCCTTTTGTGCCATTTCAAATATTTGAAAAATACATGCAGCAAAACCTCAAGGTGAAACGGCAAAATGCTAAGGGTTTTTTTATTAATCGGATTGCATAAAGTTGGCATAAACATTTTTTCAGACCGATGATAGGAGAAAACAGAGGTTATCAGCATTAGAAAATAAGACAGTAAAATTGACGTCCACTTATTTCAACATGTATTTTTTCATTAAAAATGCAAACGTTAACTACTAAATACACTTTACAGTAGAGTTGATATATTCTGAAATGACCGTAGCTTAAATTAAAGCAACACTGATATTTTGACATTTGTTACAATATTTTACACTCTTATTAAGGCCGCTGTATTGTGATCACAGTTGTATATCTGAACCATATTTATAAATCACTGGCCAAAGAGTAGTTTACAAAAAATCGCGTGTTACGAAACAAATTAACGTTCACGCTAAACGACTTTTTTTCCTGTAGAAAGGACTAGAAACGACTAAAACAGCTTCAGTATCAGCATTAGTTAAATCTTATCAGCTTACCTATCAATAGGTTATCTTTCACTGAGGAATCTGACAGCGGTGGAACTTGAGGAACAGCTTACAATCAATTTACAAACTGATCTTCAAAGTTACTAGTCTTCTGATGTTTTGTCATTTGAATGGCATTCTTAATTTTCTGCATAAGAAAGATGAAAGATGACATTTAGTGGAAGTTGTCAGCTGTCTTTTTAGCATTGCCTCTGCCCCTCCTCAGTCTGTGTTCTTTTTGCTCATTAGCAACATTAGAAACAGTCCAATCTCCGTTATTATGAATGATGGAGGATGTAGAGTATTAAGGGTCAACCTTTATGCATGTTACTCATATTTAATAGTGCGTTTATTTGATAGTGTAAAATTGTGCATGGTTAGTCTTCCAGGCATTGAAAAGTCACTGAATTTTCTTTATCTATTAGTTTTAATTTTACTTATTCCTTTCGAGTTCTTTTATAAATCTGATTATTGATTTCCCATGTGAATTCTATTTTCAGGTAAATCTAAGAAACTGTTCGACCACTCTTGTGACAGTGACGGATATAAAAAGTACAACAGATCCGACGGCAGTGGCAGTGTACTAAGTGACGCCACAATTCAGGAATCCAGGGACCTTGACTCCAGTGATACTGATGACAATTTGTACATAGATATGGGACCCGAACACATCGACTCAAATGGACACAACGACACTGACTTACCACCTGAGTTTGAGATCAAAGCATCACAGGTAAGTCGTAATGCACATTTTAAGTTGCATGAAACCAAAATTCATTCCCGCTGATACCGTCCAAACCTCAACAAAGCGTTCAAGATCTTTGATAAACATGTGCAGAAAAGAAGGATTCAGCTCCAAAAATAAAAAATCAGACTACAGAAAATCAATCAATCAATCGATAAACAAGGGACTTGTAGTTTTTCAACGTAATTAGAGCGTATTTTCCTTATTCTTGAACAGGTCACCAAGGAGTTGGGTGTGTGGAGCAAGAAAACAATTGTGCGTGGAACCGTGTACGGACCGTACCCTGTGCTGAGTCTCCTTCAGGTAATATTTTACACTACACGTATTTATTGCCACCAAACTGACTGAATTATTATGATAACAATGAATAAGTGGTTGCACAGAAATACCATACAGTAAAATCTGTATTGAGCGTACTAGCCAATCATTGGGCGAACTACTGTCATCCACGCACTAATTTTCAATCACCAAATTGATTTTTACCTAACTTGTATTTTGTACTCCATTCTGTGAACCTACTGTAAACCACGTACATTTTTTTCCTGAAAAACGGAGAATTCACCCAATGCAGATTTTACTGTAATAATAGCAGTGTACACAATGCGGTTGCCACTGATGTGAAAAAGGACTTTATAGAACACGAGATTGCATGCATGTGAGTTAAGTGTTGTTTTATTGTGTGTTTAAATAGTAACAAGGCTTTTCATAGTGCTAATTATTTATCAGATGTAGCATTCTAGTATTACAGATTGTTTACATTTTGGGATGTTACCAAATACACCTGCCGATTTGTGTACAGTTCACATCAATAATCAATAATAATTGATGAGGAAATTTAGACAATGTCATTCATACTTTGGTCATTATTTCTTGCTCAGTTAATCGAATAAATCGTGAAACGTACTTAAATATGTAATAATTCAATAAATATTGGGTATTAAATGTTACGATATAGCTTGGTTAATGCTTCCCGCCATACGGTGCCAACTAGTGACGCCCGGAAATGACGTGGTACATGCAGCGCGTGCGTGATGTCACCCCAAAATATAAAATAGAGCACGCACAAGCTGTGCTTCAGAAGGAATCTAGCAACTGAGGGGTTCACAACTATGTTCTGATTGCCTCAGGTAAATAAAGTAATTCAATTTAGCATTAATAATTCAGTAGCTTATTATCAACAGTTGCACCAATAAATCATATATCAGTAGAGTAGAATATATTTAGCAGCTATAACATGGTGGCAATATCGATTTCACATTAATTGGTAACTTTGCAGAACAACTGTCTACAGTAACCTTGCTAATTTCATATTAAGGGTTTTACTCCCAGATTGATGTTTTACTGTTTTCCAGTTTAGCTTTTGTCAATAAATCAGCATTCACATCTTCAAATCACTGTATTGCTAGTCCTCTTTGTTCAGTGCATTACAACAGATAAACATTCAAATATACAAATATACAACCAGAACAATGTCTAACACAATCAAAGTTTAAGCCAGATAAACTCTAAATTCTTGACTTTCCTTAATCACTTACAGTATAAATTTTAAGGTGTGCAAGAAAATTTCAATTTACTGAAAAGAATATAGGTTTGTTTACTTGCTAAACAGGGGACTGCAAAGATATACATGAAAAAAAACCCATAAAACCATCTAAAATTTTTAAGTATCATTATATTATGTTTAACATAACTTTATTTTCACTGAAAAATTTGTTTTTACATTTTCTTTTACATTCCCTTATTATTCTTATATGTCTGTAAGCCATTATACTTGTCATACAATGTTTAAGTCACCTTTGATACAATGTTAAAAACTCCTGCTCACCTTCTTTTGCATTTATGTTTTTCTTTAATCAGGTGTCCCAGTGTCTCAACAATGGGGATCAAGTGGATTTTTTTATCCAATTCAAGTAGCCCAATATGGATTATCCCATTACAGCAAATATTTATTAATTCCAAAGTCAAACAAATACATATTATTTGATGGCGAAATAGATGAAGAAAATTTTCCTTTTAAGTCATCAAGGAAGCTTTCATGGAAAAAAGTATTTGACACCAAAAGTAGATCACATGCAATTAATATTTCTTCAGGTAAAATCAAATACTTTTTGAAATATTTTAAATGAATTTTATACAATTTATACTGGTTGAAAGTATTTGAATTTTAGTTGAAAAATTTATTTGTATGTTTAATCCATAGCAACCAACCATCTTGGAGTAACATTAAAAGTTAATGAAAAAAAAAATTTTTTTTTATCATTGGATTTTTTCTTCACTACAAATGGGAGTATTACTGTTACTGTCTTGGAAAAAAGAAAGAAAGAAAAAATAAATCTGCATTACATTAACAGTAATACACTAATTCATGTTGAGCAAAATAATATTTATTATGGAATAGGAAAACAACTGCAACAATGGAGACAATTACACAGAGACATAAATACTGATGTAATGAAAGCTATGAATGTGATAAAAAGAGAAAAAGTAACAATTAACTTAATAGAATCCATGGCATTTCATGGAAATGGACTTTTTGACAACATAACATTTTTAGAAAGTGCACACCTGTTACAAACATTTTATGCAGCTGATTGGTTTGTAAAACATCAAGATTCTTATGGTGGATGGCCAGTTATGGCTGGTAGGTATGTTGGCCAATCAGAGTTAAAACCTGGTTGGTATTCTGCAATGGCACAAGGACAGGCAATATCACTTTTAGTCAGAGTTTATACTATAAGTCAGCAGCAAAAATACTTAGATGCTGCATTGAATGCAGTGTTATTATACAAGAAATCCAGTGAAAATGGGGGAATATATGCTAAGTTTGCTGATAAATACATCTGGTATGAGGAATATCCAACAAGGCCATCATCATTTGTTTTGAATGGATTTATTTATGCACTATTTGGACTCTATGATCTACAATCAATTCTACCTTCAGAAATGAGCCATGCAATAAGACATCTATATGAAATAGGGATAACTTCTTTAAAGGCAATGCTTCCTTTGTATGATACAGGATCAGGAACAATTTATGATTTAAGGCATTTCACTCAAGGAACTGGGCCAAACCGTGCTAGATGGGATTATCATACTACACATATTGATCAACTTCTTGCTTTGAGTACAATTGAATCTGATTCAATATTTAAAACAACAGCAAAAAGATGGTTATCTTATTTAAAAGGTCATAAAACACCACACAATTAATCATGGAAGATTTTCTAAAGTTAGAGATGTAATTCCTGAATGAAAATAACCTCACTGTTAAGTTCTATTAATTCTTCCATAAGTATAAAATATCAAGAGAAGCAACTATAAGATATGAGTTAATAAAAATAGAAAATATTTGTCATTTAATATTAGCATCATACAAGCTAGATTTAATTGTATTATATCTATGAGGTTGCTACCACATTATAATTAAAGCATATTATTGTAATATTAATTATTTCAAACTTTGGAAATCTCAGTAAGCATTCCACATGCACAAAGAAGTATATTGGAACATGCACACACAATTCCTGTGCTGCCTATAAATCATTTCATGAATATTCATGATAGTGTGAGCAGCATTCTAGCTGATCACATCCATGCATCTCTCAGTGAGTTACCAGCAGCTAAAGAGAACACATCTGCGTCTCTGGTAGTCTTGTAGAAATAAATAGTTGTGCATAAAGGATTCATTTATATTCTTCCAATGTGTTCCGTTTAAGTATACTGCCTTTATGAATAGTTCCAACACATGGAAACTTTGTCATGGTGTCAGAAAGTTTGTGGATAAGGGAGGAAAGTATGGGAAACCTAAAGGAACATTGCCAGGATTTCTTTGTTATGCTTGGAACACATGGTTAACCAGACAAAGGACTCCACCAGATCTCTGCTACCCAAGCCATGCTGACCCCTGTATGGAACACTTCCATTATGTCGCATGGTCATCCTTTGCCTAGGGCATGTGCAAGTGAGTGATTGAACAAAACAACAGGATATGCAATGCTGTGTAACTTTTTATTATGTGCCACTATGCCAACAGACTGGAGATTGAAGTAATTCATACATATACCCTGTGAATAACAATCATTTTAAATTACCTTGTACAATTGAGCATTGATTTTGAAAGAATCTCTCTGTTCTTACTTGTTGCAACAGTTTTCTACAGTTTTACAGTGGTTTCATTAATTTCCTTTAATAAACTACTTTTAGTAACATTTACTTGTTGTTCCCTGTTATTTATTATAAAATTACCCCCCAATTTAACTGAGAATCATAGCTACCTGTGAATCTAAGTCAAATCATGTAGATTAACCATGTGTGCTCTTCAACAGACTCTGTCCCTCTAAGGTTCCAATTGGGATGCATCTGTTTTATACCATAGGCCAGGGGTTTATGATGTCCTAGTTCATGTGACATCATGACATCATGA
>JBCAUI010222307.1:0-16615 GCA_038406195.1 Haplosyllis anthogorgicola
AAATTTGAACATTAGATTAGGAATTTACCAATCTAATGTACCTACTACATATGTGAACAGTAGGTATACACAAATGCTCCCCTCAATCTCCATTTATAATTGGGGGCGAAAGACCCATTAGGCGGGAACGACAATATATCTAGTTTGATGGTTGTTTCCTGTTAAAATGCGGACAAACCTGTCGCGAATGACTCACTAACCTGCTTCTCACAATTTACAAGTTTATGTGTACTACATCGTTAATTATAGATCTTCTCATGACAAGAATCGATGTCAATGACGAGGATTTCTACATAAAGAGTATTTCTAATGATTATCCTTAAGTGGAAACCAGTGAAAGTTAACCAGGTATAAAAAATAAATCCATGATCTGTCGACAATCAGTCAATCGCGTCAAATGTGATATAAAAATGTTAAATCTTAGTGTGTGTCTGGAAAACGTAGTATTGAACTATATAATCTTTTGGCTTACCAAGTTCGGCAGTGTTAGTAGTTAGCCGTAATCAGTGGTAAGTACTCTAGCTATGGGGCTAAGGGCTCAGCCACACCAAGCTTTAGCGTTTGCTTTTGCTTTAGCGTTGGAAAATGATTGGGTCTCTATTTAGTTTATTGTGGTGGCCACACCAAGCGGCAGTGCTAGCTTTAAAGCTTGGTGTGGCCACTCAATTAAACAATATAGGAATCCATTTACTTTTCAAAGTAAACGCTAAAGATAAAGCAAACGCTAAAGCTTGGTGTGGCCGAGCCCTAACGCATGTATGTATCCCTCGCATTACAATCTATTGTGTACGTACACTTTGGACCGTTTCCTCTTTTTTACGATTTTCCTGACACCTTCAAAAGACCTTCTACATCTTTAAAGGTCATCTGTGTCAAAGGAAGCAAATAAAACGCTAGGTGAAATTTCCGTTCAGAAAAACGTTCATAAGTGGAGAAAATGCGGATGAAACAGGATATCTGTTCACAACATAAATATAAAACAATCAAGTTTAATAGAGGTTTAAATAAAGGCTGAACCTTTTACATTTTCTCCAGACAGGTGAACTTAAATTAATCAAAATGTAATTAAGAAGAAACAGCGAAACGATTCAATTCCATGATACATAAAAACAGGATTATTTGAGAAATTGCTGCCAATAATAGACGTCTAAATGTCACTGCAGAAATGTTACAAGTTGCATTATCCCATTCCATGCCGGTGAATAGCATCAAGGAAATGGACTCCAAATGAGGAAATGCACTGTATGTCACAATAGAGCCGGGACAAAAAGTGCCAACCTGCTGTGTTACATATACCCGACATTAAACATTTATTACCAATATGTATGTATGGACCGCCCACGCAAAGTTCTCCCTTCCTCTATGAATAAGGTGGGGAAAATACTGGCGAAAAATAGGTGCTAATTACACAAGGCTTTTTGTGTAAATTGTGCAATAATTTGCAAAGTAATTTTCTGAAGTAATAACGTGCATTGAAGCTGACTTTACAGTACTTTTCCGTTTATGTAACTTTACCATCATAATTTGAAACTAAGTTTAATCTCAGACTTTAACAAAATAGATTTTGTATTATAAGATAGACTTTACGAATCACGAGGAAATATTATATTTTAATACCTTATAGTCTTGTTACAAAAGTAATTGGATAGGCTGGTAAATTACTACAAATTTTATTTCACGTTTGTGCACCAAATCATACGTATGTCGGTTTTTCGCCGTGATCAAACAGTACAAGCAACTTTTGGATTTTTCTTCCTTATAGATATATGATACATATGACGACAGCTGTAATTGTATAATGTTCTCTTAATCTTCCCAACAGATCTAAAACGAGCCGTCTATCAATCATACCATCCATGTTTGGAGTATGAGGGACAATTGAAGCTGCTTGCGTGCTGTGTATCATTCCTAAAACAAAACCAGCATACAAAAAAACCCAACTCCCCCACTTTGAGAGAGTTATTCCCCAATTTGTCACTACCCATACAAATTGTCAGTTATTGTCATATCTCTTTCTTGTCATTAGTTGTTGACGGTGAACAATGCGGTACTTTGATTGCACTGCATGGGCATGTTGCTGGTGAGCGTTTGGGAGCTCCTATTGTCATCTCGTTACGGAAGTTAAATTATTTCCCCAAGCAAGTCTGCTGTACTAAAGGAGAAAATTACCCCATAGAATCCAAGTGTTTGTATAATTTCTCCTACAACCAAAAGATAGGCCTTTTTTATATCTTGGTCCATTTTTATACAAATTTCTCCTGGGACGAGTGGGTGGCAACATTGAATTTCGAGGAAACTGGCCCCGTAGCAAATAATCCAATTTTGGACCATTTCACCACTGGATGACAATAAAACGTACTTTTTTGCGCACAATATAATAATACCAACTTCTTGTATCAAGTAGTTACATTTGCAATCAATTCCTCACCAACACTGTGCCATTTCAAATCAAATTTCAATCAAGCGGTGTAACTTGCGTCACTGAGATGCATTCTCAGCAACAATTAGACACAGTGACTGACAGCATATTGCCTATATACATTGGTAGTTGAACTAGGTACAGTTCCTTCTACCAATAAGCAAACACGGTGTGTCCTGAAACTGGCTGTCCATTTTTGAAACGATTGTCGTCAAAGTGGATGCCATATGGTGAATGACTTCTTATCTTAAAGGACGACCTACAATAGTAAAACAGGGGCGTAAATCCCGTTTTTAATGTCAATCAGAATTTGTAGACTTTGATTTCCTGCAGTGCACTAGTATTGGGGTCACTCGAGACTACTCGAAAATCTCGGGGGCGTTCTAATTACTGATGCTCGTTTTGTTCTAGACCGTATCATGGCGACTTCGCCGTCTGAAAGACAATACACTTTAACTGTAGTTGTCTCTTGTTGAAATTGGCTGGATCGAACGCCACGATTAAATACCTCCGGTCTTTTGCTTTAGAAAGTTTTGGCAGTAATACATATTAATCTAACTTGGTAATAACTTCCAGACAGAGAGGAATCACACAAATAAGTACTCAAGTATTTATAGCTAACCGCTTGTGACAAACCATGATAAAAGCGCCTACACAACATTCAATAGGCTTCAAAGGCTTTATTTTGCTATCTCCAGACGAGTCCTAACGATAACGATCGATTATTCTATGAAAGTTCAATTAGCATTGACAGATTCGCTCATCTATGTCTCGAATATCATTTGCATGCTGAATCTGACCTTTTACCATATCAGATAAAAGTGACCAAATACTAAAAATAAGCCAAATTGTTTGACTACCTGGAAACATATTGCACTTTTTTTCTATTGCGTTGACATAAATTGTAGATCTACGTAAGGACGAACGCAAAAGACCAATTTGACTTTCACAAAAGGTCTGTTGATTGCTTCCATAGAATTTTAAGATTTCATTGCTTGAAATCCTTTGCAGGATTCTGTTAGTTTCCAGCGTCTGATTTTTGTTGGCAACGGGTTGCAGCCTTGTGGTTTGCTACAATTTCGGGGGCCATTGGTACCCCTACTTTAGAATGACAATTCCGCTTGATTTGTTAAGAAATATCTGCTACCTTCACCTCATACTTTTGCAAGCATTGATAAACAACGATTTTAAAATAATCTATCTTTGGCTAAACACGTTATTCCTCTGAGGAAGAGTTAGTCTAAATTCAATTTTTGAAGTTGTGCTATTAGTCCGAATAATTAATACGAAAACAGTGGTCAGTGCTTAGACTGTACACATCAAAGGTAACTGTCCCACACTTTTATCTAGAGGTCACTGCATTTAGTTCCCTTCTCTAATATCAATCTCAATTTTGTTTAGGAGAATTTTTGAAATGAAGTACAGGCACGAAGCATCTCTCCACCAAATTTGATATAAAGCATCCCATCTACAAGCTAAAGTGTAAAACCTTAAGACCCCACAAACCTTACAGATGTTGAAATGAAACTTCCATTTCCCTTATTCATGATGCAAAGCACAGCAACAAGGCCAAGCCTTATAATGCAGTAAATTGAATCACTGCTCTAAAAACGGAACAGATCGGATTTATTCCGATTCGGACTCCAGATCCAGACTGCTAATTGTCTGTCAGCATCCGTAGCCATTCATTCTTCAAAAGCATCTATTAATAGAATTTAATGCGGTTTCTAATCTACTTATTCCGACGTATCAAGATGTTCCACGACGGAGAAATGTCTTGCAGTTGTTTATCTATGGATGCGCTGAACCTCATGAAGATATTGCCACAAGCTATGAGATTAAAATATGTGAGACAACAGTATGCTGTTGTTTCTACTAGACTGTTAGTGGCCAAAAGAACATGTGAAATCAAACTACTGGTACATCAATAAAAACAAAGTCGCAATTGACTTCGTTACTATTTAACTTATTGTTAGATGCCAATTAAGCATATCGTGATCAGAAAGCTGTCTCATGGAAGCACGTGTGACATTCAGGGAAGCATGATCCATCCTTGAAACGTTACTCTCTTTTGAAAACTGACTCATCCAATGGTAGGCCTGACAAAGTCTAACTTACAGATTGGACGGTTCGAATTTTAAAATGAAAAGAGATTTTATGGCACAAATGTAATACCCCATTACATAATAGATAAATGATGCAATAGGCAATTATTTCTCTACATAAACAATGTTTCCATAAAAGGAAATATTGTTTGTTGTCAGCAAGATACCACAGTCAAAGGTGCTACTGCATTCAGAGGAGTCTTTACCCCACAACGAGACAATGTTACCCAGACATCTTCTGCCGGTGCAACATTTGTGTCCAATACTTTTTCTAGTAAATACCCGCATAACTATGACCACTGCAATGCTAATAGTAATATAGATATCTACTACAAAGTGACTCGTGGAATTCCTATCCCAGCTTGTTTGCCTGTCAAGAGTCACGGGCAGTTCATTTATCACCACACTATGGCATTTACACTTGCTTTACATAGCCATCTCTGACATCTTAGATGGAAATTACTCCACAATCCAGGCGGCTATCGAGGGGTAGAGTGCGGCAATATTTCTGTCAAAGCATTGACGGTGGGAAGATCTGGTCGTAATTGAGTAGATCTTTTATTTATTGATACAAATATACTGAGTAAAACATTGGAAAACAAACAATGGCTTGTGGTGGAAATCGCTTCTTGTTGTTTTTGGTTTCTTTCCCTTTCATTCTCCCACCGGTGATAACATTTTCCTATTAGGTTTTTAGAAACTCTACACTTGGCGAAACATGATTCAGCCAGCGACATTATAAAACGGGTCTTTCCTTGTTATATATCTGACATTTTCCAACGTTTACACAAAAACGTTTACCTACTTTTGTCATTGTTGTGTTTATTTGATTCTAAATATAGAAATTTTCTTCGAATATGTCATTTGTGCCGCATGAATTTTTGTAAGACCTTGCAGTGCTTAATTTCTTTACATACATATATTTCTCTCACTCAATCAATGAGAAACATAAAAAGATGTCTTTTCTGTGCATGCACATAGTAAGAGCTTGTTTACTTCGCACTCGATACATTTTACATACAGCATTTAATTTCTTAAGCAAAGACAATTATGTGAGAAACGTTAGGTAAATATTGAATGGAGTACACGGCATTAAAATTTAATAACTCTTCCCCGTATACAACTCCTTTTCCATCTGTGTATTTATTTTCTCCCCAGTTCCTTGTCTGGTTATTTAATACTTAAATCAAAGCAAATCAATCCCACTTGTATTTTGTCCTTACAGGGAATGCAATTATTGCTGAAAGGCGCCCACAATTGAGCCAAATATAGGTATATTCTGTTAAAGGTTAATCCTTTCACGTTCATAACCTGATACTCAGGCACTCCTTCCTCTTGAAAGTGGACCAAAGCCGGTCTTAAATTGGGCCACCATATTATATTACACCGAAACAAAAAACTAAGATAAATAAATAGAAACGGATTGCTAAAAATGGTCTTTTTCCGTGAGTTCAGAACAATTCATGTAATAGCATGAAGATTCAATAAATTAAATAGAAACGGATTGCTAAATATTGTCTTTTTCCGTGAGTTCAGAACAATTCATGTAAAAGCATGAAGATTCAATAAATTGACTATTCCTACAATACCGAATGTTTCATCATTTGGCTGAGCATTCATGTTCCAAAAACAACATGAAAAATGTACAACATAAGAAATATAGTAACCACAACCAGTAAACAGTAATGATAAAGTTATTATTCTCTTTAGTGACAAATCTCGAATGCTGATACAGAACATTGATGATGTAAATATACATTGATAAATATGTCTGAGTGTTTCACATGGATTTAAACTTACATGCTTCACAGCCAAATGTTTTCTCAACTACAAAAGGTGGTATGAATAATAACGTAAAGAAGTCCTGTGGGTGTGGAAAATTAGACACATCAAGTGGAAATATTTCTTTCATATGACAATGTGGAATTACGTACATAGGTGCCTTGTCAGATATCTTGTCTTTGTGTCTGTCATAACAGTCGCAATCAACTAAAATGAACAGCTTTGCCCCATCACGAAAAAGACAGATGAAACATGGTGGATGCATGAAATGTTTGCTTTCATGTAATTATGTTGCTTGTTCGGAAGAAAGGAGTAATTCATGGTTCATTTGTGTGGTTCAGTTTGGTCATACATCGTCTCCTATTCCACAAGTACGTGAGGTGGTGCGTGCGTGAGGCGGTGCGTGCGAGGTTTACTGGTCTCTACAAAGGTATCGCTTTGCCGTTGCGGTGTACTCTCTACCTAGCCCTCTAATGCCTCTGGTGTGCTAAGTATATATAAGTATGTGGGCTGGGGTAAAGTAAGCGGAGCTTGCTGGTAACAGCAAGTGGTGTCTGCTTTATCCCCGGCATCAATGTAATCAGGTCCATTGTTTTACTATTTAAAGACCAATTACAAAAAATTCACTTTTATAACAGTAGCTTTTTAGGTCAAGGTCGTAATCTATCAATTAGAACCTGTGTCGTTTGGGATTTTTGTACACTTGCATGTCGGATGTGTGGACGAAAGAGCGATAGACTTTTAATACTGTAGAGTATCTCAAGCTACGATTAAAATTCTTTTGGAAAATCACGTTGCCCAGCCATATCAGACTCGAGGAATTTTATAGTCAAGAAGCAGTAAGAAGAGACGGGCGACTAGAAAAAAGACGTCCCTGCTTCGTGCTGGGATCCTTACAATTAGTGTAATTTCATAACGCAACGGCGAAAAACGTCTGGACAATCTTGAGGAAATTAAAACGAAAAATATCTGTTTATCGACAGTCTCACTGCGAATCAATTAAGCATACCTTCTCGATAGGCATATCGTTGTGTTATTTGCACATTTAAGTGCGTGTCCCTGTCTACCTTTAAGACAAATTTCTGTTTAAATCCTATTGTTATGTCAGACCCTTGTATGTCACTTCCTATGTCTTGTTCAATTAATAAACACGTGTAATATCAAGAAGCTCAGCCCCGATGTGATTTGTCCAACATGCATTGTACTACTTATAGGTCTACTTTTAGATGCTGTTGACACTGTGGTTAACTGCAAATAATTCAATTGGACAACCTGATTTTGCTAGGAGGAGCCAACATGGCAGCAAGATCAAAGTGAACACACATGTTTTTATACGAAACTTCTGGATCTCAGCTTGTGGGTGAGGTACCAACTTGAAACCAATTTTCATATAAAATATAAAAAAGTCCACTAAACATGCTGATGTAGTGGTTTAGTGTTACAATCAGTATTAAGCTCAAGAGAAATTTTTAAAGTTCTGAACTGGTGACCCAGTTAAGACAAGGTGTCAACCATTTTGGATTCAGATGAAATTCAGTGCAAAAAACCTTCAGTAGTATTTTCCAATTTTTAGACCTTAATAATTGTTCAAAGTGATTGAAACTTAGGAGTTCCACTTACAGGAACACAACAAATGAAATACTGTTGATGGTTTTGTGGTGTAACACATGTATTTAAGTAATTTTATTTTCAAAATTGCCCAAAAATTGGAATTTCACTACATCCCAACTTGTGAGCAGGTCTGTGAGCAGGTCTGGTTGTCATGGTGACATGTAGTCATTCATGTTCTTCATTTGCATACAAGGATTAAAATTCCAAATTTCTCCTAAAATACTGGATGGAATTGCACCAAAAGTTGTAAACATGTGGTCAGACAACTGTAGTTTATCATACTAAGTGGATTTGTCTCTAGGATTAACCAATTTTTCAGGAAAATTCATCATTTGTGATGCTATTTGAAGGTCAACATTACCATATCTAGGTTAGACATGTCAACTTTGTTTATATTGTACTAAGTGGATTTTTTGTGCTGTTCTTTGAGTTTTTCCTCACACTAACATTGTAAAACACAAGTTTTGGACAATTAATGGCTGGAATACACATGCCACCTCATTGCCCACATAAATTCCCATCCATTGTGATTCAAATTGAGATGGACCAGCAAGAGGCATCGCGTATAAAATTGCAAGAAGAAACGGCTGCACAGCATGCTTGTCAGGAGGAATTGGGCAGAAAAACTGCTGATGCATTACAAAAGGAACAAGAACATATGGAAAGGCATACTAAAAACTTTAACAAGCTGGTGCAGGTGGTACTGATGTGGAAGAAATTCCCCCAGGACACAACTGACACAGTGAATGTCATGGTGCTCACAATTTAACACCACCACCTTCATCCCAATGACAAGACAATGTTTACATTTATGCCAGTTTTAACTTGGCTTCCATTCAGCCCCCTCAACCTCCCAAGTGGAAAAACAATGAACACTTCTTAGAAGAATATTGCAAGTTTAGACATTCCTGTCAGCATATTTTTGATGGTCCAATGGCACATGTGAGTGACAGCAAAGTGAAGGTCAATATGTTTTTGATCTGGGCAGGACCTGATGCTGAAGACATTTTAGACAACCTACACATACCTCCCTTACTTCAATATGATGTGGATTATATTTTAGATTGATTTGAACAATGGTGTGAGCCAATCTGTAACTTTCATGCTGCAAGGTGGAAATTTACAAAGTTGTACCAAAAATCAGATGAGACAATTGACACATTTTACCACCATATTCTTAAACTTGGGAAACAGTGCCAGTTCAAACATTTGGAGGAAAGAGTGATTGACATAATCATTTATGAAATGTGCATCAAGAAGGCCCAAGACAAATTACTTCAAATGCCAATCATGCTGACACTGGATGAAATGCTCAGGATTTGTTGTCATTATGAAAGCCTCAACTTGCATTTGAATTTAATTCACCCTAAATCAGTGGATCATGTTCAGAGATCATGATGACATGGCAGAGGTGGTAGTAACATTAATCCACCTTCCAGACCCCCATCAAAATCCCCAGGTCCAGACTGCAGAATATGTGGTAATAAACAACACACACAAAGGTCCAACTGTCCAGCAAGTAATGCTATTTGTTTCAAATGCAACACAACAGGTCATTTTTCCAACGTCTGTAAAACCAACACCAACACCTCCAATCCACCTAATAATGCACCACAGCATGGCAGAGGTGGTCATGGAAATAGGTGAGGTCATGGATCAACTGGATCAAGTGTCTGTACAAATCCCAAGAGAACCGTTAACAAAGTAAACAAAGATGACCAAAGTATTAGCAATAGGGCTGCAGTGGATATAATTAAGAAGATGGAGGAATATGGATTTCTTCAACATGGTACATTGAAGCCCAAGTGTGGCAAACTTTGTCTTAATTCTTCAGAAGTGTTAGCAAGGGATATGTCTATATCCACACCAAACATCAAACATGCACCACTTACAGTTTTGGAGTTGTACGTGTCAGAAGACAGTGGAAAAATTGAGGAATTTGCCCCAATACAAAGCTTCACTTGTTTAGTGACACCAACACATGCAAACCTTCAAAAATTGTGTGATACCCCATTGAAATGCATTGGGAAATACATGTCCAGGACAAATAGCACTTTTGAGGAAA
Source organism: Haplosyllis anthogorgicola (assembly GCA_038406195.1). Taxonomy (NCBI): domain Eukaryota; kingdom Metazoa; phylum Annelida; class Polychaeta; order Phyllodocida; family Syllidae; genus Haplosyllis; species Haplosyllis anthogorgicola. The sequence goes on from JBCAUI010222307.1 coordinate 9,983, forward strand.
AACTTTGTGCTGAATTTTCGATTTTATCTGATACACATGTAGACACCTTAGACATTGACACGATGGAAAAAGATTAAATTAATTGCCACTTTGTGTATTTCTATTGAAAACAACACCACTGAAGTCAAGTTAGACAATGGGGTGCAGATCAATGTTATGACAAAAACTGAATTTACCCACATTCAGAAGAAGTCTAACATCACACTGAACACAAAAGTTGGGTCCAGAATTACTGGATATGGCAGAAACATGATTAACTACATTGGTACATCAGTGATGAAAATTGCCCACAATGGACTCCAAAAATTGGTAACATTCTACATCGCTGATTGTCACACACCCAGGATGATTCTCTCATTGAAATCCTGTTTGGATCTTTATCTGATTAAACTTATATGTGACAACAAGTGTGCATTTAAGTCCACAAGTGTGTTAAACATGATCGCTGAATTTCCAACACATCTGGATCCTGGCAACAAATCATCAAAAACTGGAATCCCATTCATACAAGTTGAAGTACCTAATCATCCCATTGGACACACTGGTGATGCGAAGGCTGAAATTAAAGAATTATTTCCAGATCTGTTTGATGGTGTCAGTATGATCAAAGATGCTATTGTTCACTTAGATATGGACCCAACAGTATGACCAATTATCCAAGCACCACATAGAGTCCCTGATGCCCTTAAACCTAAGCTGTGTGCTGAATTGGATAGAATGTTGGAGTTAGGAGTGATCCAAAAATTAGAAATAAATGAATCTACTGAATGGTTACATAACCTTGTGCTTGTCACGAAGCCAAATGGAAACATTTTTGTTTGTTTGGATCCTAGAATGATAAACACTGCACTTAGACATAATGTGCATCATGCACAGACATTCAATGAGATTGTGTCTCAAGTATATGGTTTGAAATTCATGTCTAAGCTGGATGCCAATTCTGGATTTTGGACATTACCACTAGACATGATCTCCCAATTACTCACAGCATTTACCACACTGTGATGATGTCACTGCTTCATCAAGATGCCACTTGGTTTAAATCAAAGCCAATAATTTTTCCAATTTTATGTGGATCTTCACTTCAAAGATCTACCCAACATGCATCTGATTGCTGACGATGTGAAAGTTCATGGAAAGTTCATCCCATCTAATATTTTACAGACACAATATTGGTGCTGAAGGCATGTCCCCAGACTCAGCAAAAATCAAGATGATACATGACATGGCACCACCAACCAACAAAACAGAGATCCAATCTTTTGTTGGAATGTGCAATTACTTAGCACCATTTGTACCTAATCTATCAGATCTGTTACACAACATACTTGCCCTGACCAGAAAGAATGTGATGTTTCAGTAGAATTCATCATGCCATCTTGATTTTGTACACATCAAAGAAACATTAGCTAAAGCCACATCACTGTGCTATTATGATCCGACTGATACACACATCATGTTAGAAGTTGATGCATCTAAGATTGGAATTCGTGCATGTCTACTCCAAAGTGAAGGACCAATCTCATTCATGTCACAAGCATTAACTGACACCCAGACACATTATTCCAACATAGAAAGGGAGTGTCTTGCAATGGTCCTAGGAATTGAACATTTTCACCAATATTTGTGTGCAAGACAATTTGTGATACATACAGACAACCAGCCATTGGACAATGCTGTTATCAAAACCTTGTGTGATGTGTCACCCAGATTACAATGCTTATTGTTGAGGATCAGCCAATACAAATTCAGCATTAGTTATGTAAAACACAATGGTGTACCAACTGCAGATGCCCTATCTAGACTGGTAAATGACAGTACCAAACAGGATGATCCAACCTTAGATCTACATATAAATGAGATTTCATCATTTACACCACCAAAAGTAATAGAAATCAGAGAGGCCACACAAAGTGATCCTGTGTTGTGCAAGTTGAAGGAAATTATATATGCTGGTTGGCCTAACCATCCTGATTTAGATCCAGACTTGCAACCCTATTGGATACATCACTTTAAGCATGTTAGATGGTCTAATAATGTTAAATGACAGGATTGTGATACCAACAAAGTTACATCCAGAAGTTCTAGCATGTATTCATTACAGACATTTGGGTATCACCAGATGCAGACAACATGCCAGGGACATGGTGTATTGGCCAGAGCTCAATCATGCTATCAGAGAATTAGTGGAGAATTGCCCTACATATAAGGAAAATCAAGATGCACTGCCTATCACATGTAACACCCACCACATCAAAGCTCATTTCCCTGGACACATGTAACGTACTGATTGCTTTGAAATTCGTGGTCAACAGAATTTAATCATGGTAGATTACTACAGCACCTTCATCTGGACATGAGCACTGCTGAGCTTACATGCAAATAATGTTATTACTGTGTTAAAGTCAATTGTGTTGGAAACTGGCATACCCCACAAATTAATATCTGACAATGCAACATGTTACACAAGCAAGGAATTTCACGAATTCTGCAAGTATTATGGTATACAACACATCACATCATCACCCCTCTATCCACAAGGAAATGGACATGCTGAAAAGGCAGTCTGAACCATCACAAGCCTCCTCCAGAAGGCTAAACATGATGACATAGATCTGCATCTTGCCATGCTGATCTTAAGAACAACACCATCTGTTCATATTGAGATTGAAACTGACACTTTGAAGTTGCAAGCAGAACTATTCTTGGGCAGGAAAATCACATCTAATCTACCCTCAATTCACCAACATGACATCCCTACCAAAGTCCAACCCCAGTACACAAGCTTGAAAATGGAATTCCAACAAGGAGACAGTGTGTACATTAAATTTGGTCCTAAACAGTGGGTGCCAGGAATCATGTTATCTAATTATGGGAAGGCACCAAACAGCTTAAATGTACAACTGGAGACTGGCAGAATAATGAGGAGGAACATTAAGTGGCTGACAGGCAGATCAAGCCAATAAAAAGGACATGAAGATGAAAAACATGATGAAAATCAGCATCTCAAAACATAATTTATGACCAAGGACCAAGTGAAGTAACTTTGTTGCAACATACATCAAACAGCTTAAATTGCAAACTCATAGTTGTACACAAAACACAAAATAATTTAAAAACTATAAGTAATTAAGCCAGTCTATCTTATGTTAAGTGTACTTAACAATACATGTCCAAGAAATTCTGAAAAGTATGCATATAACATTAAAATTGGTAAAAAGTCAAATCATTGTAACATTTCTTGAGATAAACACCATGTCAAATATTCTGGAATCCTATTATTACTAGTTTAAGTTGTAAGTGTAAGCTAATTACTTATAAAATATATAAAATTGCTACTGTCATGTTAAGTCTAATATATGTACATGTATCTTATAGTGTTAAAATAATTAAAACACGAATATATGTTATACAGCAATATTTATTAAGGCATCCCTCTATTATATTAACATGATAAACACACTTAAATTGTAAGGAAAAGGGATGTTGTGTTATTCGCACATTTAAGTCTGTGTCCCTGTCTACCTTTAAGACAAATTTCTGTTTAAATCCTATTGTTATACGTCAGACCCTAGTACGTCACTTCCTAGGTCTTGTTCAATTAATAAACATGTGTAATATCAAGAAGCTCAGTTTTGAAGTATTAATTTACATATGTTTCTGGCTTAATAATAAATTGATTGTGCGAAAGGGCAATGGTAAAATGAATAGGCAATCCGATAGTCTGAAGGTTACTCAGAAGACAAATTATAGAATAGACACAAGTCAGAGTTTAAAGACTGACTTCCAGAGCGGATCCCATCAGGCAAAATTCTCCATAGTATCTCAACGAGAAGAGCGAGTAATTTAAAATAATCGTATTGGCAAAGTGTCATTGATCTACATCAAAAACCTTATTGGAGTAGCACGCTCAATGATATCTATGAGCCTCTAAAAATAGCTTGAGAGGCCATCCTTCTGTGGTCTCTCCTGGCATGCTACTTAGTAATCTCATCACTTCAATATTGTCAGAAATAGGCATTTCTTTCTGTGAATGGGCGGAAGACGCAGGTGAGGCGGCCGTCATCGCAATGGCGCTTGGCACCGAACTGCACTCCCTTTGAGAGGGCAGGGTTTCTTTTTCCTAGTCAACAAGTTCAGGCCAATTTGTATTAACGTATTTTTTTCTCTTTCCTTTAATCGGTCTTCCTGTGCGTTACTTTGCTGTACTTAAACAAACCACACAGCATCTGCGCTCTGCAGGAATGTAGGATCACATGCCGTCATCATCCATATTAAATCATTAAAGAGGAAGCAGTGATATTTATTGAATGAAACATTACAGATCTATGACGCAATATTTGCAACAAACTAGCGGCACAGAAGTGGGATTTTCGCGGGTCAATATCTGGGCCATAATTCTGTATATTGATTACTCTCACATTACGTTTCACTTTCACGTTTAATTTATGTGCTTTAAACTAAAGGTGCATCCAGATTATTTTTGTTGTTATCTTCATAACTTTTCAAAAAAAACCCGGACCACTAATCTATGAATACAGACATCAAATGCACGAAAAGTAATTCTGTATGTTACCATTTTTCATACGAAAATCTCGGCTCTTTTTATTGGACTTTTATGGCCGGTGTATCTTTTTAGTAGTCAAGAGAGGCACACACGCGTCCTGTAGTGTAGAAAGGGAAGCGTGGCAATGATTTTAATGTTGTTAGTTGTACTAACAAGGCAGCTCTGGCGAATGTGCGTCAATGCCTCAGTGTTAAAACAAGACTGCCATCACGATCCAATCTTGTGACAGGCCCACAGCCATGCCCAATTTGGGCAACTCATGCCTACAGCATTCAAAAAGGTTTGCTACTTTAAATAAGATGTGTTATTACAATTCTTTCGATTCAAGACAATTTTCACTTGTTCTTGTTACACAGTTCGCTGGATAGTTAGTTTCTATTCATTTTCCAAATGAATGGAAGGATCGAATTGTACCTACAGTTCTTGTGCCAAATAGGAGAATATATGGGCTAGGTTTCATTGGAGTTTATGTGGAGGTTTGACAAATGCAACTCCACGTTGTGCATTTTTATTCGATCTATGCGACTTTTGCGTTCCTTTCTAAGTTGACAAAAGGTTAAGAATTTTAAAGAGAGATATCAAGTCACGTAGCAATCCCGCATTCGAGTCTAGACCTCATCCCCCTTTCTGCAGCTTTTGCACGGCAACAAATGGACACAACAATGTCAAACATATCAATATTTAAGTGGCCAAAAACCTCTGCCGAAGCACTTCCTCTAAACGACCATTTGTACGGTAGCATTCTGAAAGTGTCCAATGACTGTCCCAGTCTATTCCTGTCATGCAAGGGTTCGCCACACTACTACCTTGACAGAACAGATTGTGGAAGACAAGATTCAAAACGGCAGTTGGATATTTTTGCTCCAAGTATGGGATAAAGGTGTTGCAGTATTTGTTTTCTTGGCAATTGTCGCTTTCTTTTTTATGAAACAACGCATAAACATTTTGTGGAGCCACTGGTACTCTTATTTTAGACTTCGGGTATACCCAGTTCAAATGTATCGTCACCTTCCACTGGATTGCCACTCAACTGAGACCACGGCTGCTTAAGACCAGTGGTCGGTCGGGTAATGGTTAGGCGATACTTCTGTACAGTAGTCGGATGGTTTAGTATCTATGTATTTTTGGAAACGCTCTATAATTCGAGTATCAAATCCTCATCGACCACTGGCATGACAAAAAGTTTCATTTGGCCTTGGCAAAAAGGGCCACTCAACTCGGTCCGAAAATAAAAATTGCCTACGTTCTTCCTGATCAGATTTGAAACCACTTTGTGTGCCTGGCAAGCATTAAATGATGCAAGGAGATAAATACTGTGCAATGCCAACTATTTTTAGCCCTTTCATGCTCGATAAAAAAGTTTGAACTGTATCCAATGTGGTTCTAATGCTTTGTAAGCTTTGTGTATAAGAGAGGCGAACTAGAGCTGCCAAGTACAATAGGTTCCTTGGGCACGCAAATTATGTGATTATTTACATCAATGCCCACCACTTTACAGTTCTCCATCTCATTCGATCAAGCGCTGCTTTATGAGCCAGATTAATTTAATACATGCATTTAGTTCCAATTGTATTTTAATAACGCCGCATTAGGTTTACCTTAATTCACATAAGCTCAATTGAAGTTTAATCACCTAAAGACACAGCAGTCTTGAGTACAAAATAAAATATTTATTCATAGACGGTTGACCGTAACTGTTCAAAAATAAAAGACACTTTTACATTGGTATTATCAGTGTCCTTCCTGTAAGAATCCAAATTTTAAAAATTCCTTTTGAAATTACATTGGAATGATTTGCCAATATTCCGAAGAAGTGTTTTTTTTATTTTTCATGTTCCTTTTATTACCGAAAACTCATTAAGGCAAATTCTACGGTAATTGGCGAAAGAAACTTTGAAATGACTTTGTATGCAGTTAAACTTGACACAGGTAAAACAAGAATGCCTTCCAATCAAAGGCCGAACCGCCTGCTTCGCAAGTAGTCATTGAAATGCAAATATTAATTAAAATGCAAATAGCTATTAAAACATGAAAAAAAAAATTTAAATATCTGGAAATTTGACCTT
>JBCAUI010222418.1:0-16614 GCA_038406195.1 Haplosyllis anthogorgicola
TGGAAATGATAGCAGTTATAATGATCTGGTAGTAAAACATCAATCCAGGAGTAAAACCCTATAACAACATGAAATTAACAATGTTATAGTAGACAGTCATTCTTCAGAGTTACTAAATACATGTAAATCGATGATGCCACTGTTCTACAGTTACTAGATACATTCTACTGTGTGGGTACTTGCATTATTATGCTATTTGTTTACTGATTAAGATAACTAAATGATGTGCAATTACCTGAGGCAATTAGAAAATAGATATATGTTGATGTGATCCCTCTGACTACTGAATTCCTTCTGGATGCACTGCTCATGCACACTCTATTTTATATGGCTTGCGGGTGATGTCACGCACACGCTGCATGTATCACGTCATTTCTGGGCACCCTTAGTTGGCACCATGTGGCGGGAAGCATTAACCCAACTATATCGTGACTTTTAATACTCATTATTTATTAGATTATTACAGAAATATAATTGAAAATAACTTAAGACAATTTGAAAGCAGTACTTGAAAGTCTGAAATCTCAATTTCAAAGTGCGGCCGGAAACTTACCACAAGAATTTAAAACAGAAGAGCCTAATGATTAACTGGTTCAACTTCAACTCAGTCACCGAAACAGTAAACAAGTGGACAGACGGAAGGACGGAGTGACACCCGAGCACACATAGAACTGTATATATATTTTTGACTTGGATATTCGAAATGCCTAGGGCCATGTATGGCATATCATGCATTAATGAGAAGTATATTTAATGGTATAATAACAATATATATTTTCAGCATGGCTCTGGAAGGTCAAGAAGAGGTTACCAGGTGACAACAACCGGTTGTCGAACATAGTGAACCAAATCAAATTGCATCTTTTTGTATTCTACGGATCATAATTCATAATGAATTCTAATGACAGTAAGTTAAACAGTGAGTATTTTTTTATTTTAGTCATGTAGATTTGGTAGTAGGAGATTTGCTAAAAATGAACTTATTTTTTTGAATGTTTGATAACATCGATTGACACAATTGCCGATGTTTTACACGTGATATATGTGCGCAAACATTGTATGATTAATATGCCAATACTTTGCTACGAATATATTCATGTATCGGTTTCAAAGCAGTTTTTACATAAAAAAAGAGGAATTACATACAATTACATATACATATACATATACAATTACATATACGGAGTACTTTAAACAATGAATTTTTGTCTGCGAGTTTTTGTGATCTGAATTCGAGTATTTACCTTTTCTTTTTTCACTTGTACGCAAGCAATAAGTCTACTTCACAAAAAGTGTAAGTAGTTTTAAGTGCTACTAGATTAAAGTGTTGACTTTTCGACTGATTCATGATCAGCGTGTATTCGTTACAAAGGTTGAGACAGCACGACAATATATGCTGTGACTTTGTTTACTCACAAATCTTTTATTATCGTTCAACATGGACTTTAATTGTTGTCCAAACATAATGTCATCAATACAATTTGTCTTTTTATGAAGGAAAGAACACCCGTCTCTATGTAAACTACATTGAATGAAGTTTGCGCAAATAGACAAGCCTGCCGAATAATATTGATATGTTTAGGCAAACATTTATTAGCCTGTATTACATATGCATTGCCAAACAGCAGTTGGTGTACCTGAGCATAATGTCTTTTGTTTGAAACACCGGTTTTAAAAGAACGTGTTTTACAAATTTGTACATATTTCACAAATAAAAGGTGTTGCGTGTGAACGTCGTTCTTTTTTAACATGATGCATATTGATGAGATAATTGATATATTTCTTATTGAAAGACACGTTAGAGCAACATAAGGCAATGTGAAACTGTCGCGAGAATATATACTAATAATATAATTTCTTTACAACCTGTTTTCAATAAACCAAGATGATATTTACTCATTTTCGTTCGATGACAGTGACATGATGTAAAAAAGGGAACGAATAACTTATTTTCGTTCCGTAGTTCAGTTCGTTTGCAGGGTCCTAATAAACATCTGGTTCCGTTCAGAAGGCTGTCTCATTTGATATTTTACATGACGAACCAAAGTTGACCACGCATAGATTACCGCAAACTTATTTTTAAATGATGACTGGCAAAACTAATTTCACCACTCTATTGTTATTTGCTTGCTACATTTTGTGATATTTACGCCATTTTATATTAATCGTCCTGTTAAACTCTTCTTGTAGAAGTAGACGATCCGGTAAAGGAGGCGCCGTTCTGGATATCATGGCGTTTTACATTATCAATCATCGGATTCCTGGGCTTCGTCCACGTGTACGCCCAGAGAGTCGGCATGAGTGTGGCTATTGTCTGCATGGTCAACCAAACCGCCTTACGGGTACTTTTCTCTGTCATTGCTAGGGACTCATCCAGAATTTCTCGCCGAAGGGGACACATGACAAAATTCAATCTTTAATCCTAAGGGTAGGACACAAATGCACGGTATATCCAAACTTTTCAATGGGATGATAGTAGTGGTCAGGACGACAGGAACATGCCTTTCGATTAAGATATCTTTCCTTGATTTTCCAATGTAATTTCCATGCTGTTGAATGAATTCAATTTCAAACACTGTTACATTGAGACGTAATTTCAATGTTAATTTATAACTTTTGGGAACATATGTTTTACATCGTATATGAAACTTTCAACGTAAACAAGCTAACTACTCTGTGAATCAATATTTTTCTTTCTCATAATTTTAACAGCTGGAGAAATTGTCAGACATCAATGATGACATATTAAACGGCACGAATGGAGACATTTCCGCAATCGACAGCATTACAAGCGTCATAAGTACAACTGCTGCGAACTATGAGAGTCATTCTGAACCGAGCAAATGTAACGCACAACTGGGAACAACAGATGATGTCAAAGTTTGTACACCTTTTGTTGAAATAAATGTCAATGAAACGTCATCTATCTCGTAATACACCAAAGTCCTATCGGAAGTCATCATTAACACTAGTTACGATATCTCCACTGTTTTTATGCTGGTATCACACTAATTCCTGTGTGTAGTAATGCAAGTTTTGCTTAATTTGATCCACCCTTAGAGATATTCTTCAATAAAATGATCTAAAAATGGAAGAAAGCAAGAAATATATCTATTTAAATAACGGTCAATAATGCAGTGATGTTTGTATTCATTTTAACAGAATGGGCCATTTGTGTGGAGCAAGGAAATTCAGGGTCATATTCTCGGTGCCTTTTTCTATGGTTATCTGGTATCCCAAATACCGGCCGGGATGCTGTCCGAAAGGTATGTTGCAGTACATAAAAAAAAACAGTCTCACTTTATCAGATGAAAACTTCGCTGAAAAAGATTATCAGACGTGTTGGCTGATAATTTATTACAGTGCAGGAGCACATGGAACTTTTGTCGGGAATCTCACTAAGCTGTCTAGAAACTACAGAATTTCTTCCAATAATCTGAATTACTGTCATAATTTTTCGTTGAAGATTTGGTGCCAAATGGGTATTTGCCATCTCATTTGCTGTGTGTACAGCCTGCACGTTTTTATCTCCTGTTGCTGCCACTCTTGGATATGGTTACCTCATAGCTGTGCGTGTCGTTGCGGGACTCGCTTCTGTAAGTGCTAAATACTTATGTTGTTTTTTTTTCCATGGTGACCATGAAAGTCCCCTCTCAAAGATTAGCACATAACTGCTGAGACCACTGGTATCCCTATTTTAGACTTGAGATAACACTGCCGCAAGATTTGCTTATAAAGTGGGGACCTTGTTGAATCACCAGGGGTGGTCTTGTGGCCTTCTGACACACTCTGTCCCCAAGAGGACCCAAACTCCCAATGGGCTAAAGAGTTTTGTCACTCAGTCAAGACAATGCATGCTGAGTCCAACGTTCTCTCCTTTCTGTCATGCATACTTTTATTATTCGTTTTGAGTGTTCATCTTGCAGGTAATTTACTACAAAGGTAACTTATTCTTGCTGTCATATTACAGGGTGCCTCTTATCCATCGTTCCACGTTCTATGGAGTAAATGGGCTCCACCGATGGAAAGATCAAAACTTGCAAATATTTGCTATGCAGGTATTCATCCCCTTATATAAACTAATAATACATGATGCCTCATTAATCTCTTTTTGAAAGATAAACAATGAAACAGGTTTCGTACTTTACGTTTATATTTCTGTGTTATAGGTTCGTGGATGGGTAACGTCATTGCACTGCCGCTATCTGGGTATCTGTGCGAGAATGGATTTGGAGGTGGATGGCCATCTGTATTCTATGTAATTGGTATGTTTGTTATTTAGAACAATGCAGTTTTAAGCTATTAACAACTGCTATAGATATTGATTAATTGGGGTTTACTTTTTGGGGTTGTGTATTTTTTGGTTTTTGCATTGCACAGGCATCAGTTCAGCTGCGTGGTTGGTATTGTGGATATTGTTTGCATCGGATAGTCCATCGACACACTGGAGAATTGGTGCCAGAGAAAAGGAATACATTCTCAGTACTTTGAAAGGCCAAGTGTCGGACAAGCACAGAAAGGTCAGTATTGTCATATAAGGACAATCAAAACACATTAATAGTCCTTAACCACGAACGCCATAGTCTGGATTTCATTATCTAATCTACGATTCGATTGCGTTCAAGAGATACGTAACGTCTTTTGAGGAAACTGAAAGTACATTTACAGACAATATTTTTTGTAGTTAGATAAAATTATACAGGACTTTAATCGATATAAACATGTATGATTAATAATAATATGCAATACGTTTGCATTTTTCTAGGACAAGATCCCATGGTGTAGTGTCCTTAAATCTATGCCAGTGTGGGCTATAACAGTCGCCGGTATAACCACTGACTGGGGACTCTACACATTCCTGACTAATATTCCTACATACATGTACGAAGTGCTTAGATTCGATATGAAATCGGTAGGTTTCTGAAGATTATATTAATCAAACTTTATAAATTGAACATATCGGGGGGCGGGGGCTCAAGCTTCAAATTGACCTTTAATTTTGGCATAAAATATTACCTGATCCTCAGTCACTTCTGATTTGCACTCAATGCGAATGATCAACCAAATTAGCCACAGAGGCATGGTACTCCAGGAACACTGGTACTACTCTTACTCGGTGACTTATCCAATCTTTCCACCCACTGGAATTCAAACCTAAGTTTTAAGCATGAGTAGTGTTTTTTATGTAAAATGGCACTGTTAGGTGAAGGATTGGAAATCTAAACGTATGGTCTTGTATTTCACTGTTTGTTGCTTTCAGAATGGTTTCTACTCGGCTCTTCCATTTGTTGGAATGTGGGCTGTCATGAACATATCACCAATCATTGCGGATAAAATCAGGTCCACAGGGTTGCTTTCTACTGGAATAACGAGAAAACTGTTTACTAGCATAGGTAACCAATTGGTGGCAGTTCGTTTCGTTTTCAGTTACATGAAAATATCTAAGCTATCTACATCACTTTTTTCTACCTTAAATTTTTGAAACCTTGGTCTGTAATCCTGTAGTTGTCTCTCCACTTTGTTTTGGATGAGGCAGATTCGAAAAATCAGTTATTGAAGAATATAAACCAGTTGTAAAGCAGTATTAGATCCAGACGGCCTGGAGGCCGGAGCAACCCCATACTCGGTTAAAAAGTTTTGCAAGACATCATCCCCTTGAACAAATTTCTGGATCCGCTACTGTGTGAAGATACCTCTAGTACCTGTCCCGCCAATTTCTATGCAGACATTATTAACATTTAACGTCAATTTGGATTTTTAAGTTGACGTGGTTTTTCCTTTCTAGGTTCATTTGGTGCCGCTGCGTTCTTGGTTGGCCTGGCCTTTGTAGACTGCGAGAATCCACTAACTGCAGTGACCCTTCTCTCACTCGGTATAACCATCAGTGGCAGTGCGTACACAGGATTCTTTGTCAATCATATGGATATAGCTCCACAATTTGCTGGTACATTAATCGGACTAGGAAACGGACTGGCTGCAGCTACTGGGTTCATTGCTCCCTACACTGTAGCGGTTCTTACCACAGATGTAAGTATTTATTCTCGACGCAGCGAAACCAAAGGTCTTTGAAGCTACTACTACCTAAACAGGTAGACCTCCCACCTGCTTACACAGAAATCGTGTGCAAAACAACAAACAAAATCTTCACATGTGCAAATGTGAAAATGGTACTTAGGCTGTAACTAAGTTTTTAATTTGGACTATGAATACCTTCTTCAACTGCGTCCACACTTTATGTGTATCCCCATATGTCAGACCAATAGGACCAATATTCTCACTTGCATAATTCAATCCTGCAATTCACGACCAGCTATTGCTTGTGATCACATGCCATGTTAGGAGAGATGATCCCGGGCTGACAGGTTTTAGCGCTTTTTAGACCATATGCCATATCAACGTCGATCTTATCACATATTGTCCAGACCGGTTCACTTTGGCCAATGTATTTTTAGATATGTTTGCAGATGACAAATAAGGGTACATGCACATGTAGTATAATTTATTTTCTTTCAGCAAACACATAGTGAGTGGCAAAGAGTGTTCTTCCTATCGGCAGCAATATATGTGTTTGGTGCAATATTTTACATAATCTTCGCAAGTGGAGAGATACAGGAATGGGCCAAGGAGAAAGTTAGTGACGAAGATGTTGAGCTGCAGAACAAACTCACTGCTGCTGACAAGGATGAAAATGATGTTATGGTGAACGGCCACACCATTACGGACAAATTGGAAAAGCTCTAATGCAGCTTGATCTGAAGGGCATGTCTGTTGGATTACATAACCCTTTTAACAGCAAATAAAAAGTTCGAGACAATAAAAAATTGGAGTATCAATGGTTGTGTACAAAATGGCTACCACAAAAAAACCCGTAAATTAGAATTAGAGAAATGTTTTGCTGATTTGCAAATATTACATCTAAGATTTATTGCAACTGAACATTTTTGTGCTATAAATAACACGTAACTAAAAAATGTTCGATGCCAGGTTATGTAGTCCTACGAATAAAGCAAATACCCGGCCTAAACTAAAGACTGACGCCGGAGTTCCGAGAAGCTGGAAAAACCCATTTACTTGAGAACTTTGTCTAAACATAAGATATTATTCTCAAAGAAAAGCAGAATAATTTAGTTGTTCATGTAGGGCTTATAGCAGGGCTTAATATTGTGGGTTCTTTTCTCATTGTTGATTACAGTTATGGCTCGTTGAGTTAGTGTTCAGTTACGTTATTGTCTTGTGTTAATTAATATCGTTAAGAAAGTCTGAATTTGTTTGTAAATACGTTAGTGGTATTGGCCATTTACATGCCTAATAACCACGATTATTTCAGGTAACAGAATAATAAGAGGCCTTAGTCCAGAAATGGAGTACAGTGTTAAAACATTTGCAATTACAAAGGGATAGAAGATGATCTGATCTCCAATTCAGATCGAACTTCTTTCAGCACAGGGTGACCGCTAAAAACCATCTGATTTTCCAAACGGGTTTATTACTTGCCTTCATTGATGCTGAAGATGCCTAATTAATCAATTTTATGTTCACAAGTGCCTGTGTAAGACTCCTGTGATAAAAATGCTTAAATTGTGAAAAGCCACGATTAAATTGTATCTGATATAACCCTGTACAAAGTAAATAAAAACACGAAACCTGAGATTAAATTTTACATTGTAGATTTTTTTATTTCAAGAATGACAAGCCGAATCTTAAGGTAATTTTACTTTATAATATTGCCTAAATGACATTTTGTGAAGGGTTGTAGAAACTAATACGGAAAAGAAAGGGCGCTTTTCAACTACATTTATCAAACGGTTTTTCCAAATCTTTGATTATTAGCATGACAATTTAAAAGACACTTTAAATTTTAGTTAACATGTAATTTATATAAATGGATATATACGGTACTTTTGAAGCATCGGTTGCGCTTAAATCTAAACCAGGTGCGAAGAGTGATAGTTCTGCAGGTGTGGAATATATAACTGTACAGTAGAACCTGTTTGAGCAGTAACTAGTTTCTGCAGCATCCTACCTTGTATGGCTGTTTGTTGCAAAACGAAACCCTTGATATTCATGTTTAGTTTACCTGTTTTGCGCGGCATGCCCGAATTCTCAGGCATTTAGTTAAACTAGGGTGCCTCTCAAAACAGGTTCCACTGTATTTCAGTTTTGGTGCGGCAGTCTATATGGTTAACAATTCTAGATAAGAATAGAATTTGCTACAAATGCAACATAGATAATTGAGTACTGCAAAACAAGTTACAAGTATTTACAATGAAACTACCATAATGGTGTTCGGACAACGGTTTAAATATTAGTGGAAATATGAAGATGTTACGTACACCGAACGATACCACCTCTACCACGATAAGTAGATTGAAATTGCTTGCATGTGCCGACTGATTTTCACTCATTTTACTTTTTTCTTCAAAATATTAAATAGATACGGTTTACCACAGGCGGAAGAATAGATTGGGATTTTCTTTAAATTTCGAGAGATGTCGTGTTTAGTATAATTTTATTGTAAAAGCCAAAAATATGTGTGAGCAGAATAAGTTACAACCATGACTTATAGTAAATACATGTATTCACAGTGTGCACTTTGTCACATAACTACAAAATATTTACAAATAGACTACATTTACATTTAAAATGGAAAAATGTTATTTAAATGAGATTGAAGCTCTTAAATCACATGTACTGTCATTTCAATTACAAAATTAAATGTCAGAATTGACACAATACTCTTTATACAGTGTAAATCTCCAAATATGTACAAGATAGAGATTGTCTTGCATACCGTTCATACCAAACACTTTCCCAGGAGAGTTACGCTTTCCATTAACTACAATGTTTATGCGATAAGTGTTTACATTCTTTCTTTTCTATTGGATCACTCGACCAATTTGATAGACTATCGAATCAATTTATCATGAAACGTAAAACGTAACTACTTTCTTATCCCTGTATACATCCCATATGCTTAACTTGTTACTGTTGTGGTTCCTCCTCTTCATCATCCTTCTCATCCTGGAATCCACTTCCACTTGCGTCGGTGTAATCCTCGTCATCAGTGTTGGCGGGTCCTGCTGAACCCTGGTCGTCCTTGTTCTCTACTGCCGCTTCTCCTGCCTCTACCGGCTGTGAATTTATAAATGAAAGAATAAAACTTAAGATCGAACCGTTCTGGGAATGTGCTGGAATCTACTAGAGTGGCTAGATGCGCTAAAACCCGATGGGTTCCTCGTAAGTCCGCGCTCTCGACAGTCAGCATGGTACCCTTGCGCGAACTGTTCAAACGGACAATTTTTTGGTAATTACATGAAATATACTGTCGGGATATTTGATTTGTTTAAGTAAACAGTACGGACTTTTTCACGCTTTATTTATAATTCAAATATACAAAAATGTAGTATTTACCACCGGTGGCCTGTTGTCAATGTCATGTTCCATTGAATCATCATCTTCCTCATTATCAATCATCATTGTGCGATGTCTGTTGTCGGGTACGGGCATTACGTTGATAGCATTACCAAGGATACTGTGTCCATCTGAACCCCCGGATCCCCTCACCGGTGGCTCGTAATCTACAGCAAAATAATGTGCAACATATTTTAAAGACATAAATTGTTTCCCTCCATCTTGTAAAATGTTAACAAAATACTTGTTTTGTTGTGGTAACTTCTCAGAATTACACCACATAAAGAAAAAGACCCAACTACAAATATGAAAAAGACAATTATACATCTGTATTTCACAAGTATACCATTTGATTAGTACTTTGAGTACAATCTGTCAAATATGTAACTTCGTTACACAAACAATAGTAGATCCAGTGGAAAAGTGTTAAGGAATTGTCCCTACTTCCATACACCCGTATTCCAATTTCAAACAAACCAAAGAATTTTAGGTAATAGGAACCCTGGATCAACTAAAGATACAAGCAAATAGTCATTTTCCGTGATACGGAATGTAAATGAACTTCGAAACATTTGGTTAAATGTTAATAATGTGCACAGGATATTTCAATGACAAATGTTGATTTTAGAGGTAGTGCGTGCGTTCAGTGGTTTATATTTAATTTCTGCGGTTCTTCTTGTTTCTATTCGTGATAACATTTAAGTAATTTAGAAGATATTGTTTTTAGTCTATCTCAATTTGGCAAGTTGTAAGAAGAACCGATCAGAAATTGTGTGTATATAAAATGTAACAATTGTTCAGCCAACAGCATGCGAAAAAGCCAGTTTGCACCTTCGTTGAAAGCATTATAAAGTTAAAAAAGCGTTGCTTATGAAAAGCGGAATAACACAGAACCTGTGAATGGAAAATGGAGTTCATTGACTAACCTGATGCTTCATTTTATACCAAATGTGAACGTTTTTCCAATCGATATTTCTTATTCAGATTTAGACCTATTAGTAGAGGTATTTATTTTTCCCTGGTTCTAAGTCCACAAAAGACGTTAAATTTCTGAGAGTTCCATGGACACCTTACATTTGAAATTAGTACGTTTTACTATCATGCAAAATCTTTCATGCTAAAAATAACTGTTACTGACCAACTTTTGATGCCTTCGTAGGTTTCAACTTTGGCACTTCAAAATATAAAATACCATGCTTTAATAGTACAGCTACAAGTTTAAATGCCTTTCGGTGTCCAATGATTGTCTAATATTACGAGGAAACACAATGATAAAAACTTATGTTACATTTAACAAACAAAATAATTTTATTTCTGTCTAGAATAAATATATGTATCAATACAAAAAGAAATTATTTCCATTGGGATTACAAAAATTCTACAGTTTAACTCAATTTAACCAAAAATCAAAAATTACAAATGGATACTTGAACATAATGGTACGGTTATTTTAATTTTATTTGTTTGTTGTGTGTTGATTTAGATTAAGTTAATTGTAAATATATGCTGTGTTTTCACAGTAGAACCTCACTAGAAACTTTACAAAGTATTCTAAATAGTAAACGTTGGAATAAAAATGTATTTTAATGTGGGTGTGTGAGGTTTTACTGCATCTTTCTTTGTGCTCTATGTAACACTTTATTATTGTAATTATATGTAGTCATTATTGTGCCTTGTATTGTTGTAATTATATACAATATTTACACCATTATATGACCACTATGACATTAAATAGAGAAATTTATGAATGAACACATGTATTATTTACAACATTTCAAACAAATAAATGGAAGTTATCTTGATTTATCTAAAGTAAACACTACTGATGGAGACATGATGATTTTATATTCATTAATCTCTCCAAGCCTTTCCTGAATTTTATTTTATTTCCGTGGAGTGTCTCACTTGATTTTATTACATTGTATATGTAAGCGACACACAAGCGCAAATAACATATTAAATTTGGGTCTGAATTAGGCTTATCAATTACGCTTTTCCTACTGCAGAAAGATTGGTGTCAGTAAATAGTGGAAAGTTCGACATAATGGCCCGTGGAGAGTTCATTTAACCTGTTTAACCAATTTGATACGCATTTATTCGTAAAACAAAAGTGACAAAATGACTGTTAAGGATCAACGACAGAAATAAAGTTAAATATCATTCTATTAATGACTCTAAAATGTTTTAAATTTGCAAATGCTGGATTTGTCAGTAAAAGCGAAATTGTCACTGTTTTCACTACAAACTTTCCGCTATTTAGCATTACTATTCCGTGCACGTTTTTAAGAAATCTTTCATTTAGAGCACTTCCGGATACCGGAATGCTATTTCAGTAAAGAAGCAAGTGGATTGGGTGGCTGTTAAAAAGTTTGCGGATTGGTAACGTAAATCAAAACATTTTGATACACAGTAAGCCATATTACTTGAAAACAATTTTTAACAATTATTTGAAAACAATTTTTAAATGTCGTGAGAAGTTTTAAATTAATAGGTATCCAGGAAGGGTGCAATACCTAAAATTCCTTTTTTTTATTGATTTGTTAAGAATGTGCGTCAAATTGGACAAAAATTGTTTCGTCTTCCATCATCACATTTAGTTTAAAAGATACTTTGGCTGATATCTGTTTAAATAACTCAAATTTGTTTCACGTCACTCTCATTATTTAAATTTACGTACAACATCGTGGCAAACCCAGATACTGGAAGTACATTAATTTTAAAGTGGAATCCTGCGAAATTATGTACAGCAGATAAAATCATTTTCACTCGGTAAATTCAATGAAAAATAATGCGAACAATTTTCCTAAAGCAATTTTTTGTCATTTGTATGAAAGACTTAAATTTTTCAACTATTTTCAGTAAAAAATATTATTCTGGATCTGCCACAAAAACTATATGCACATCCTTTGATATATATGTAGTGTAACATCTGCAGGTACTAGATTTATGTTATGTACACGAAAACTCAAGTCATATGGTCTCCAATGACTGGGGCATTGGGTGAAATAGAATCACTAATTATTTCATCATCATTTTCGTCAAATACACCAGGAACATTCGAAATGTCGTCATCCATGTCCACAAGATCCTCTTCCTTGTCAGCCGTGAGAGCTGCTTCATTTGAGATGTCACCAATATTCAGGGATTTGTCATATTCTGGAACAAGGAATCAAGGGAATCTGTGAGCTACATAATCTACTAAAACTGAAAAATAACTGTCTCTAAAGTAATAAATTTCCACAGCAAACGTAAATGATAATTACTAAGATATTAAAATGAATTTTAAAGTAAATAACAGATTTGATTTGCTGTGTGGTTGAAATGAGGAGGACAACGTGTACCATCTACGAATCATAATTATTGATATAGAAATTAAATGTACGGAAAATACGATAAAAATATATCCATGAGACACCGATCACAATAATTACAAATATATCGAAAATAATGCCTACTAAAAGTGCAACAAATACCATTCATGCGGACAGTGCACAAAACAAACACGAAAACAAAAACACGGTGACAAAAATCAGAATACAGTAGTGAATAGAAAACAAAGAACAAAATGTGCATATGAACATGCTTCACAGATTCCCAATGTTCCTTCATTCCATGTACAGGAACATGATTCAGTTAATTAAATAATGTTATTAGATTTCGTAGAGGTCTAGAAGTATGAAGAGAGAGACACAGTGTTACCCATAGTGTGTAGAGTATCATGCTTCTTTGCCAGCATGTTAACAATGTCATTCGTACGCCAGGTTGCTTGGTTGTGTTACAAGAATAGAAGATATCCAGATGCAATTATTGTGTATTATAAATACATCTGCCGTTATCAAGTGCAAAGTAGTAGTTGTGCCTCAGCTTTAAAGCATTAAGTACTCAGTTATACAGTGATCTTCATTGGCGGATCCAGGATTTCTCGTGGGGGGGGGGCCGCCCGGCCCGTGGGGGGGGGGGGCGCCAACCCAATTTTCACCTATTTCCCCAAAATCGGGAAAAACGGCATTAAAATAAAGGAAATTTTGGGCGGAGGGGGGGGGGGCGCCTACTGCGGCCCCCTCTAAATCCGCCAATGCATGGTCTACTGTATATCAATTACAAAGCCTATCAATGAAATATCTGACAGAAAACTTGATTAGAAAAAAAACCCCTGAAATAATACAGCAGTTCACCGAACCATAACAGAATTAAACCACAATATTATAAAAAAAAAATTCGTTTTGGAACTTACAATTAGCTTTCAACAGATGAACATGGAAGAATGATCAAACGAGTTGAGAATTAGCTTTTCAGTTGTTTTTTAAGAAAGGTAAGTCAATTCGCAAAATAAACATTTGTCCAAAACACAGAGGGTTAAGTAATTTTTACCTTTTGTTGAAGTAAAAATAGCAGGGTTAGATTTTTTTCCTAAAATATATTTGAAACTTTCAGGAGGTGAAAAGAAACCTCAAAACTAGCTAGGTATTTCCAGTTTACACTCACTGAGATGTTTTTCTCAAAGTATTCTAGCAGTTGGAATAGAATGCTGTTGAAATTGGTCAGAAAAGTCAAGTAATAAAGTAAGAGCATTCAAGAAGGTAGTTATCCCCTCCTGTTCCTGGTGTAGTTGATTGAAATGGGCTGTTAGTATTTCGGGTTAAGGCATAACACCAACAAGTTGATTGTCTAAATTAAGAGAGATCTGTCCACTGAATGTAAAATGCGCCATACCTAGACAGTGTCAACTGAAATAACAGTAAACAATTGAGATCATCTCTTTGACTCCATTTATTGCCTCCATTTCTTCAAAAATGTTACCTTTAATGTTCTGAAAAAGAGAAATTTAAAGATTTTTGTTAAATTTATTTCCAGATAGAAATTTATTTCCTGGAATTTGTAATACACAGTAGCAAAAACAGTTTGTGAGAAAAATAAAAAGGGCCATACACTAAACACACAATTTTGTTCTGAAAATCTCTCAAAACGAATCTTGAGTGTTCTGAGTTTAATAGCGTGCACAATTATACTCAAGATGCCTTCTTTACAAATTGTGCCAAAGCAACTTCGTTGTGATTGATTTTGGACTCTGATAAAAGCTCCATATGGTGAATTTTCCGAGCTTTTAATGGAGAAACCAGCAATTTAGTTCCATTAGGTGTTAAAGGTCTGATGTAACCTTCAATATCAGTCCTGCTTTAATGCACTTACCAATCTGCTTATCCTGTGGTAAAAGAAAATTAAATTAATATTTCCAGTATACTGAATCAAACTGAAGAAATGATACTCACCAATTTTATAAGAATTTTTTACTAATCAAAGATTTAAATTTTGTATTTTTAAGAATCAAATATAGTTTTACAGGTTCAATAATTGAAACTAATCAAATTGAATTGATAAAAGGAATAGGAAGTAGCTGTACGATTTAGTGAAAATGACAGAAGTTCATGAAGCAGAAAATTCATCAGTAGCAAATTTGAAGTCAACTGATGCCAAGGTGTCACATCAGGCAGATTAAATTGAAAAACTAGTCTACACAACAGAGGCAATACGTAAACCAAGTATTTCTGTAATACACCTAAAAGTAGACATGTTATGTTTTTAGAATTCATATCATAATTGGTTGCTTGTTTTGTCTTATTATTATTTAGTTATTCCTGAATAATATATAGGACATTCTTAAAATTGACCCAATAAATTGGAAACACGTATTTTTCAGTTTAAAATGATTCAGAGGATGAAATTCCCATCTGTTTCCCTTCTGGGAGCTGAATTTTCAATGAGGTATTGTATGTGTAAGCAGAATAAAAATCAATGCTTAAATGATACCTTTTTCACAAATCGAAAATGATTTTTTAAATTAATTATATTTACAAAATATTTACATTTTGTTATATTTTGTTTTTTATTTCATAAAAAATGAACCATATTTACAAAATGGGTTTCCCATGCAGAAAATATGAAAACTGGTTGTACTGAATAAACTGCACTAGGTTGAATTGATGGTAGAATAGTTTATTAGATTTGCTTTGTGGCAACATTGTTTTTTTTATCCAATCCTGATATATTGGATTTAGCTGTTGTCTCAATATGTTCACTGAGTGATATTAGAAAACTATAAAGCAGACAAGGCCTATTTACATGCCCTGCACAATAAACCCAGATAAAAGGTAATGAAATTTAGCCAATCTACACAATGTTGTTCCTAACTCTATCAAGCCTTGTAGGGTCATGTTTATATTATCTTCATGAACAGAATTGATTGTCCATAGTAAAGTGTACTGGAATGAACCAAAAGCATGAACTCTGTTTAGGAACTTTTGATCCAAGGAATAACATCTCATTCCTTAGCCAGCTTAGGAAAAATTATAACGATTTGGGAATATCATGTAACAAGGGAACTCCACCCTGTGCTTTTGACTAAAAAGACATTGTGAAGGGTTTCTTTTTTTCCAATTATACTACGAGAATCTTATATTTTTTGAACTTTAAAAGAAACTTTAAATTCATTTTTGATCTCTATACCGCAACTAGTTTGTTTTACAAAGAAGAATAATGCATTGGACTCGTAGGCCAACAGGTGCTGCTAACATGCGTAGCGGGCATCCAAGAAACTAAAGACCGTTAGATTAGTATTGCATTGCGTTCCACCACGGGAGTATTCAGAAAATTGATTTAAGAAACAGAAAACAAAAAATCTTAACCAGTGTTGAAAATATCTCATTCGAAGAGAATTTATCTATATTTACTGGGCGTCCTAGATCATATTTATTTCATTTCCGAAGATAAACACAGAAGCATCAAATTAATATTGAAAGAAACCTAATAAAAACCGCGGGGATTTAATCAAAGCTAGATACAGGTCAAAAAGTAAGATGTAATCAATCTTATCCGACATACAGGGTTTCTTTCTGAGAAATGATGTTGAAGTCTTCGCATTGTTCTTGTTCGGCTTGTCCCCACTAAAAGATGACGGGTTGATATTTGCCATAACGAATCAATGTTAATTTCTTTGTCTTTTTTTAAATTTTGTTTGAAAAGTTTTTGTTGGACCAGGGTCCATTTTTGGGGCCACTGATTATCTCTATTTTAGACCTCGTGTGACCGTCCACATGGGTTTCAAAGACGGTGTGTATCTCTCCTGCACACTTACAGCGCGTCTTCATAAACTACACGGTCCCTTCCTTAACTGCCATTAAGACTGTCACGCTGGTCTAGGAGCGT
>JBCAUI010222529.1:0-16612 GCA_038406195.1 Haplosyllis anthogorgicola
AGCTCCCTCAACTCACTGTATGTACCTTGAGCCAACTCCATAAAGAAAGTCTAAGTCCAATAGCAAAATACACTGAATTTTTTTTCTACAAAGTGTCTGAAATGGCCAGAAATGCATTTTCCCAAATCAGATGAGGGGGGGTCTGGTGCAAGTCAATCCTGATGATGATGATGTGGGGAGGGAGGGTCTTGCACTTGCAAACTTCCAGCACTGCATGCATACGGACTTGTAGTTGAATATTATAAGCCGTTGCATGTAATGCAACAGCTTAATGAATAACGGAAAGATGAGACAGACGGAAGTTACTCGCATAGTTACCATTAAACATAACTCGGCTATTTAAATAGTTTTCTGATCAGAATCCAAGACAGCATATTTCCTATTATAGGCTTTTACCTGCTAAGTTAGCCCTTTCTCGTGAGGTACAATAAAATCTAAAGCATCGAGCAAAATAACTGTGAAAACAACACGACATAAAAATTGCACCAGTCCCTTGCACCAAAAGAGCGCATATTTTATGTAGAACCTGCAAGAGATTATTCTATTCTTTATCAGCAAAAGAACCACAGTATAAAAAAGTACCCGATAAAGTCATCAGAAGATCAAAGCAGTACCGCCCCATTAACTCACCTGGACATAAGGACATATCATTCAATTGATAATACAGTGAAAGCGAAATGCTGGGTCAAGTTTTGGCAACTTGTAAGCCAAAATTGCTCCATGGAATTACTTTATTGCTTGTAAGTAAACAAAACACAGACAGATAGGAGAGCTAGGTACATAGGTATAAGAGATCCTCAAGAGCACATCAAAGGAATCGGTAGCGCAATATGACTTAACTTTTTACAGGTATAATTGCCCGGCTTCTAGTGGTTGTCATAACGCAATGATTGTAAATTTCCAAATGTTGTATTGGGTTTTATCAATAAGATTGTAGGTGACTGTATGTACCTATAGTGAGTATTGCAGAAAGGAGTTCGTGGAAAAAGTTTAAATGATTTAATTTGGGATTGCATTAATCACAGTGCTCATGTCACAGAAAGCACCTGAGTATATAATGTGATACAATGTAATGCAAACAATAGTAATATATATCTATCCGTTTAATACAATGATAAATAAATATTATATTTATCAGTTGTACACATAGTAAATTTTTCAACGCATTTGCAAAACTAAAATTATTGTATTTAAAGGAAATGGGCTTTAATTTTTATGAACTTTTTTTTAAATTCATTATGATTTTGTTTACTTTTAAAAAAGTTAATCGTTTACTTTGTAATATGTATAATAAGCAAACTTGATTGATTTGATTTCTAAGCAGCTAAATACTACGCAGTTAAAGGGACTCAGAACAGTCTTTGCAGCAATAAGTATTAACTGTAACTTTTCAGAATGGAATGCATGAATGAGTAACAGAGACTAAGCATTAGTAAACCCATAAATGAACAAACCACAGAATGGACACTCGCCAAATACTATCATAAGTAGCCTAATAAAACAATAAAAACAAGGACCCCTGACCCTGAATGGACTGTATTAATTAGTTATTCACTACAAGTGGCCACTTGAGGTTCTTAATTAAGGTCACTAACTAGGATACACTTTGACCTAATTAATAGTACAACACCAGTATCTCCTTAGAGAGATTCCTAAAATGTGAATACCCGATCAAACTGGGCAAAGGTCACCTCCAATGGGTCGCATTATTTGAAAATTTATACAATAAAGTCCAATCAACGGTTATGAAATATATGGTATTTCGTGTAACTAAAGTGATTTGGTCGCCACTTGTGACCTCCCTTTCCAACAAAGGGTGGATAAGTCAAGACAAAACGAAAGGATTCGTAATGTTTTAAATTATTAAAGTTAACTTAAATAATTTTTGCCTCCAATTTTTAATAGGGATTGGAATGCTTGATCAAAGTAGTTTACCAATTGAATTCTACACTTATCTTAAAACTTAACAAAGGAAAAATTAATTCGTGAACATTTTAGGTTCATTTGTACAAATTATGTAGGCAGCTCTCTGATAATTAAATGTAAAAGCACCTACCTCTCAAAATAATCCATACATATTAAGATAAATACAAATCCACAACATGCATGTTCAAGTACAATTTTGTAACTGATGTCCACTCAGAAATGTCCACAAATAAATACTACATATTTACAACCATCAAACTACCCATATTAGGCCCTATACCTGTTTGACTACCATGTTAAAGAACCATTAACCAACATGACATACCCAATTTAGGCCAGATATTAGACCAAATTAACACAATTTAATTGCTGATTTTCACACCCTAAATACTTTGTCTGTTGGTACAAGCTGTGAAGCTATGAAACATTTATATCAGTTCATGATCCTTGAAATTTATTTCCTGTGAGGAAGTGTATTGTCCTTTACTAGCCAAACTTGACTATAAATGGACATTACAGACATATAAACATGATACTAAAGGAACCATTATACCAACGATAAACCTTTGAAATCTGCATGGATATTTAGAAAAGTTTCGACTTGTCCTTAAATATTTTTAATACCACTAAAGTTAAATTTTGAGCTATCTACCGTGAAAGTGTGTAGAATATCTTGCTGTAAACTACACAAATGTCCAACAACTGTAATAAAATACAACATGCAATATGATGAACATTCATAAATTTGTGCGCGCCTGTTGTGCATGTGGAACTCACTATTACCTTGAATTGTGGGATTAAAATGTGTATGGCAATTCATTTTAACTACATTCTCCTATTTCTATTTTATATTTTACTCTATATGATACAAATGTAAGTACTATTTTGTACAGTTATAAATTTTCACTTGTTAAATAATGTGTCTAGTGTTCATTGTTGAAACAGTTTCAGTCAAAAACAGCGAATGGCCTATCAGGGTTGTCAAGTTTCATAGTTTAAAATTAAACAAGGTTGTACATACATGGATTCAGATCAAAATGGTGAATGAAAGTGTTATTCAATATCAAGACTAAAATAAATAATACATTGGTGTGTACTCCAAGATCCTGACTTAGAGTTATGTTTGGTGACAAACAGTGAGTACAATTACATGTTTCCATGGAAATTGTGAAGTATCTAGATGTCACGAATCGTTATGGATTTCCAGTACAAATGTTGAACGGAAGGTACTTTCAACTTCATCGCTTATAATTGTGGGGTCACCAAGTTTAAAAGTACTTGCACCCATTCGGCCACCAAACGTTTCAAAATGACCTATTGGTAGAACGCACAGACAGAACAGTCAATACTTGAGGTGCTGAAGTGGGAGAGACTAACAGCCCATTCAAGCATTAGTCAACCCACACACATACATGTAAATGCCATCATTGATCTCATTTCTGAATAAATCTATGGACAGGTCTTCTTCCTGTACCCCCAACCAACCAAAGGAGGCACAATCATACTAGAGTCGGTTTCAATTAAGCCCGGAACATGAAAGGTCATCGGAATCAAAGTAGTTCTACTCTTTGTAGTAATACTCATTAATGTGGTAGCTTTGTGGTTTGGAAAGTCATACGTCCTGTTTGCATACATCATGTATATTGTGCATTTCTACGTAACGGATTAATACCTTGACGCAACGGAACTATCACAATGTTGACAATGCAATCGTACCCTACAACCTGAGTATATTGTAACGTTAACGGTGTAAATCTGTGTGATTGTAAACATGACATCAGCACCAGATCCAGTTCAATATATATATATATATATATATTGGTACATCCTATTACTTTCTGTCTAAATCCTAATTAACATTTGATAAAATACGAATTTTTAATCTATCAAGTATTGAACCGATTTTTTTCTTTCCCGAAACGCAGATTGTGAATAACTCAGCATGAAATTTTCAATTGACTTTCATGCTGAGATATTGAAATTTGGACGAACTTTTAATAGTAATTTCACGATCTGGAACAGGATTATTTTGTGCATTTTGGAACAATAGCTTTCTTAAAAGGCAGAGCATGAGTTTCTATTGTTTTCAGAATGCTGAGTTTACCGTGACTAAGCTTGCATTGGAGCTCCTGAAGATTAATAATGTAGTCAACACTTGGTTCACTTCCCAAGTCAAGGATCTTTGCTACATATAGTCTTGTTGTTAACAAAATAAGTGCCATTAGTTATATGTCCAAACATGCCATGCACTACTTGCAAGTGATATATGTCCCATTTCTGACTAAAATTACTTAACATTTATATTCACAAATAACAAAACAGAAAGTTAAATTTCAGTTTCCAGTTTACTAAAAATCACGTTTGGAGAAAGTCGGTGGTCTGATGCTGCGCTTTTATCAATACCCAACCCTCATCTTCCCGCCCTGAATACTGCACAGCGTGAAGTTCTATTGTGCCCTTTGCTACACATTTTCTTTTCACGTTTGTTTCAAAGTTTTGAAATTATAATTTCAGGATGCAATACCATCTTTGATCTTTGTTTTAGAATATTGCATCACATGACGATGATGAAATAGATTGTCTCATTGTTGGATATTGGAGATCCTAATATCTCAACTTTCTATCGTTGAGCATACAACAATATAAATTCAAGCTTCCCAGCTGAGCAAAGATTTTGGATGGTTTGGGATCAAGGTATATGCCCCAAAACATTGCGAGATCTTTACAGTTATGTAGACTATTGCAGCGATCTTATCCATGAAAGTCGATTCCTTTTGAAACAAGAGGATTTCACGCTACGCTTTTTTGTCGTGGGGTTATGCTTACGTGTCGCGGTACAGATAACACTAACCCGAGGCGTTACAATGACTCTATGTTTATTGCTTATGATACATGCATGAGGATGGTCTAGTGTGCACTGCCTGAAGGTGGGCAGGGAGCTATTATATATAGGGGGAATATAGGTCAAGGTCGTGACCCTTGGTTAATGCATATTCATAGGCCTGGGCCTTAGTGGCGGGTGAAGTTCAAGGCTGACTGTTAGGCTGGTAGCAGTGTGTTGGGGGTGAAGGCCGTGTATGCTGGTGCCATACCTAGACACTGGCTGGGTTGACCTTTATACTGCCATGGTTACCAAGGCTATGGGTAAACAGAATGGACCAGTGCTTGGCACTTGAGTTTGATGGAAGACTTTGCTTGGTTATTTGGCGGGAAAGAGGGGAGGTTCTTATGCTAACAAAAGTCACATCTCAACACAAGTGATTCTTGCAATGAAAAGTTGATGATAATTAATCTAATTTTTAACGTTTCACTGGGATGACTTCACCCATTCCACACCCAGGGGTCTGTAATTAATGCAATGTCAAATCTCTTAAATGAGTTATAGTATTCTCATCAGTTTAGATAAGTAGGTCAAGTGCACTTTAGGAGGTGGCAATTTCATATGAATAATTAGCAGAGAATATGTATTTATTATCATCTGTGACCTACAGACATTGTGACGTCATATTGTTACGTCTGATTGTTGTGAAACAAACTTCTGAATTTTGATAGGACAAGATCCCTGACATTGAAATAGGCTTCTGAATTCTGTGTAAGTATATATACTTGCAAGCCTTAACAAAAACTGAGATTTAGGTGTCTCAATTTTTTTGAAACTGATCACAAAAACGGAAATTTAACTTAATCTGATTCCCCACCCTGAGATTTACTTTTGACGCATGTAAGGCTGGCTTGATCACAGTGTGAAATCATATTAGCTTGTTTATCATTTCGATAGCACTAGTGGCGTCATCTTTTCTGTCATTCTTCCATTAAATGAACAATCATTTCGACTGTACCCGTTCATTATTTCCATTTAATAAATGTATTAGATAAAGATTATTTGTAAATAATATGAACGGCATATTTTGTAGATTGATATATTTCGAGGCAATTGTAATTATTCTTGAACAAATTCGGCGATTCGGAATTTATTTGTAAGTGTCTCCAATATCGACACGCATGCTCAGCTACACTTCCTGTCTTGTTGCTATGTTTACGAGTAAGCCATATTTTTCTGTCACAGGCAACAGCAGCGGATATAGCAAATAAACACCTTTAACAGTTGTTAATTTACATTTTTACAATAAAAGCTATTAAATAAAATGGCAGCAGTTCTGCCTCCAAAGCAAGAAGGTACATATACCTTTGCTAGTCAGCCCAGAGCCGTTCAACAAAGGCGAAAATACAGGGATCCTTTGCAACAGCAGTAAGTCTTCGAAATTTTTCTCTTGATTCTCAGTTTTAATTAAGACGTAAGATAAACACTATCGTAATTTCATCCTACAAATAAACTTTTAAGCACATGCATTTAATGATAAAGTTCACAATATAACTGAACACACAGAGGGAATACTCTGGTTTCTTCTCTTGACAAGTAGACTAACATGTTTGTACCATTTTAGAAATGAAGAAACTACTTACGGAAATATCATGTATGACAGGCGCATTGTCAGAGGAAACACATATGCTCAACACACATTACCAGCAGTAAGTGAGATTTTGCGTACCAAGTGATGTACATGTAATCAAACGGGGCGTCAACTCTGTTCATTAAGAATGCCATTTTACAGTATACATGTAGACAGTCTTGTAGAATTAACTTTGACACATTTAGAGTGCACAACCAGATCCTATTGAGATTCAACGTCAACAGGAAGCAAGACGGCGGGCTGTAGCACGAAAGAGAGCAAAGCAGCAGTTACGGCCAAAATCACCAGAGGCTGTCGAAGGTCGTAAACACATTGATGTACAAACAGAGCTGTATCTAGAAGAATTAAGTGACAGAGTAGAAGAAGCTGATGTCGAGTGTCAGACAGATGCATTCCTTGACAGACCTCCTTCTCCAATGTTCATAGCAGCAAAGAGTGGAACAGATGTAGCAACACAGATACTCGATGGAGATGTAAGTGCATGTAAATAAAGTCTCACAAATGAACTTAGGTGCCAGTAGACGTTAGTAAAATAAGTGATATTAATATTTCAGCGTACATACGAAAATACATGACAAGAATACAGCAATTATACTGCCTTTCTGTGGAATTTCACGGGCAAGTTGCTCCAATCAATGACACTGCAATGTGATACCACAATATTGCCACACAATGTTTCTTTAAGTAAATAATTTATTATGTTCATACAGTTGTTCGATTTCGATCTGGAAGTTAAGCCAATATTGGAGGTATTGGTGGGTAAAACAGTTGAGCAGGGACTTCTTGAAGTAATGGAGGAAGAAGAACTGGCCAACTTGCGAAGTCAGCAAAGGGCTTTCGAAGAATTACGTAATGCTGAATTAGTTGAACAACAGAGGCTAGAAGAACAGGAGAGAAGACATAGAGAAGAAAAGGTAGATTAGCTTTTGTTATATTGGCTTTGGCATACAAGGAAAGGCCATAGTTTGACATTGTAATTAACTGTTTATTTAATGAACAAGGCTGATTTAATCTTTGCATTGATATTCTTAATTTGTAGGAAAGACGAATGAAACAGCAACGCGAGATATTACGAAAAGAGAAAGAAACAGCAGATAAAATAGCAGCTAGAGCTTTTGCCCAAAGCTACTTGGCAGATCTCGTACCATCAGTATTCGGAACTCTGTCAGATAATGGCTACTTTTATGACCCCGTCGAAAGAGGTACGTGTTTTGATAAAGGAATTTTATATTGCAGTACGACTTTACAAGTATGCACGTAGCAGTTTCACAAAAACAATGTCCTGGCAAAATCCTGCAAATTTATCATGCATGCGTATTTAATATTTTAGATGTGGAGCAAGGTTTCTTACCATGGTTGATGGATTGTGTAGAGAAACAGTTGGATGTCAATATGCGTGGCCGCATAGTTCTTGATGGTATTTTGCGCGAAGTAGTGCAACAACGCATGGAAGCTTTTAATAGCCTTGAAGCCAAATTGCGTGAAGAACAGTTAGCCCAAGAAGCTGCACAAGCACTTGTTGATGGAAAGTCTGCAGAGGAAAATGTAGCATCTACGGAAGCCCCCACAGTAACCGTTACGGAGGTGAGTTTCGTTACTTCCAAGCTCAGAGTCAGGCCTGATAATGAAGATATCTTTCTAGAGGATGTGCAGGAAACATGTAAATACGGGTCAACACATGTGAATAGAGTCGGTCTGGAAGGCTACCGGAGAACAAGCTGGCAAGCCAGCTGGGGATTTTCCTAGTTTTCCAATTAATAAAAAAAGGATTTGTTTCGTAACAGACACCAATATAATTTATTCAGA
This sequence comes from Haplosyllis anthogorgicola, assembly GCA_038406195.1. Classification (NCBI taxonomy): domain Eukaryota; kingdom Metazoa; phylum Annelida; class Polychaeta; order Phyllodocida; family Syllidae; genus Haplosyllis; species Haplosyllis anthogorgicola. Next base: position 8,205 of record JBCAUI010222529.1, read on the forward strand.
TATTTGTACTGGGTCCCTTCTTTATTTCACTTTATTCATACTATACATTTCAGGGTGAGATAGGTAGTTCTGAAAACCCAGACGACACAACAACAGGAGATGATTCTGCGGACAAGACAGGTGAGGCCGATGGTGATGCAGGAACAGGTGGTGATGAAGAAGGTGCAGAAGAATAGGTGATGCTCCTATTGTATAAACTTTTTATTGAAACGAAAAATTTCGCCATTTCGCCCCAAACATTGTCAAAATATTCCAAATTATTTTGGATAAGATTTGTGTTAATATATCAGACAATTTATGTATATACTGCGACTTACATCGGACCATAGATTACATTGTTACATTGTGGTAGTAAAATGTAATGGAATATTGAAAAATAGCATCCGGCAAGAAATAATCCAAAGCGAATCTGACTTGTAAATGAATATACTGTGATTTCTGTAAATGACTTTAAATGACATACAGTGTGCAAATTGGAACTTGGTACAATCGAAAGGGTACTGCGTTTCTTACAGTATTAATTCACATGTATGTATATATGTAAATTACACGTCATATTTTCTGAAGGTTTCCAACATTATCTGTGAAGTAGCACACATTTCGTTATGTCAAACTGTGATATTTGTTAAATCGTTTGTTTTGTTTTACATTTAAAAAAAGTGAATGGGAGTACAAGTTTATGGCAAAATCTCATGCCATCACATGTGGGGTCATAGCAGAAACTCGCCTCAAAAATGATTGAAATTGAATAATGTGAACATGTATATGATATCTACGTACAATAAAGATGTACATAAAAAAGTCATGAAAGTTAGAAATTTTAATTTTTGCCTTCATATCGTACACACATATGCACCTATGTCCCACCTCAAAGCCCAGCAAAAACTATTTTACTGTGCTCTATATTCTTCAATTGGCAGCCTTTTTTTTTCATTAATCCTCTTTCTTGGACAAACAGCTGATGGTAATGCTTTCATATTTTACTGGTTTATGCACCGATGTACATTATTTTCTACAAAATTTATATTGCTGCTGTCTATATTTCCTGTTTAGCAGCCATGTTTGTGAGTTTCCTAAATCACTATTTGGAGTTTAGTTTATTTACATAATTTATTTGTCACCAAGTAATATTGTGCCAGGTTTACTTCTAATTTAATTTGAATAATGCCAAGTGAGCCCAGCCTAATTTTTATAATAATCTGCATTACGTTTCAGATGGTATCGTTCAAGACATTACACATGAACCATTTTGTAACAAGCAATCAGAACATTCTCCGCTGTACGTTTAATTTCGACATGTGCACAAATATCACCCATGCAACAAGTACCGAATCAACAACAAACCTCCAAATGTCTTGGTGTACATTTTATTTCTTGTGTAAATTTTACGAAAATAATTAACTACGATTCACAAAAGGTATTGAAATGTACAAAGTGCCACAGCTCGATTAATGAGTTTGGTTTGTAGTGCTACAAATCATACAAATAAGGCCTCATAAATCCGATCACTTACACGTAATTGGCCCTAATGTCCCCTTCGTAAGGCAAAGACATCAACAATGAGAGTAATATAGTGTAATTCCCTTACCCATGACATTGTACCCCACAAAATAACTGATTAGTGGATCTGCACCCAGTAAGTCAGCAAAGGCAGTTTAGTCTTTAGTTTACAAACATGTGTATTCTGTCAATAATTAAAGTTTAATTTAATCTTTACGTTTGACACTTTACTTGTCCTAAAAAAATTATACTTTTGACAACGGTATTTGTGTATCATTTCATTCACGTGCACGGTGATCAAATATTTATTTCATTGAAATCAAATTTGTAAATAACATGATATTTAGTTTGCAAAAGAACATTAAATGAGTTTAAAAATAAAACAAAACAAAACAAAATAAATGAAAATATATATACGGTGCACTTGTGGTCATCTTTCACAATAATGTATGCATGACAACTTTTGAAATATACATTTACATCCAATAATCACAGCGAAATTAAAGTATAATTTAATGGCGTAATGTACGTGCGACAATATGTGTAAAAATGAATATTCATAAAACTGGTATAACCATTTCCGAAGAAATATAATACATATTTGTACAAATATTTTTATTTAAAAATATAAAAATTGCATAACAGTGTATTCTGTATTGTAACAAGGTAAATACCATTCTACAAAACTTCAAAAGACAATACTGACAAGTTCGGTAGCCACTGACTACCGTTCTGAATTTGTAAATCAATTGTACTGAATGCATATAACACTAAATGTATGACCTACACATAACATATAGAAAAACAATCCATGAAAACGGTATGTATACATTAAATGTTAAATACTCTGCGTCTTACTTTTCTCGTTTTAGAATAGACCAGTCAAAAAATATTCATCTGGAACTGATAAAAGTATATTTTTACATTGATATATGAATATCATCTGAAAGACTTCAAATGTAACATGATGTAACAAATTATTCTCCTGAAACGGAGTTGCCATCTTACACTATTTCAATTTATCTTTCTTCAATTTTCTAACTGATTACATGCATTTCTCTTTCGTTGCCATCGTGAAACCAATGGCGCGAACATCATGGTGAATGCAGAGAGCAATAGGACTCCGCCAGTGAAATAAAATGGTACATTCCAACTACCCGTAACATCTCGGAGCCGACCTACAAATACAATTGGATATTTACTGTCCATGAAATTATTATTATTCTATGTGCCAAGTAATCCTCAAACATCAGTTTCTGTTTTACTTAATGAAACGTTACAATAATTATTAGCAAATACCGTATTCTCTCCAAATATGGCACCCCTTCTAATTATGGCACCCCCTATTTTTTTAAACAAAAACAATTAAATGAATATTTGGTGAAATTAACAAGATATGAATTTCTCCTCAATGGCGGATATCCTAAGTGTTGATCCACATTAAATAAAAGTATGTATGTTCACAAAACAAGGTGAAAACAGATGAAGGTGCCACTCAAGTTTGGTATTTCTAGAATTCAAAAGATTTTGGTGCCACTCAAATTTTGTATTTCTAGATTTTTAATTAAGGGATCCCCTTTTAAATTGGTCTTGTCACCTGGTGCCATAATTAGAGGGAATACGGTAAGTATAATATAACAGACGTGATTGGAGATCAGTCTCATCAAAAAATACATTATTGTCGGCAAAACTTACCAACAGTGGGTGGTGATACAAAAACTCCTGCACCCATAAAAAGTCCTATGAGTCCCAGGCTGCTTGCAACCTTGTGGACGCCAAGGGACTCTGCCAGGATAACAGGTATGATTGCCATGAAGGACCCAGTGAACATTCCGTTTATCCAACATAGTGCGGCAATCCCTACATAGTTATGCACGAACGGCAATACTACTGTAGCACCACATGTCAGCATCTGTGATATGACGACTATGTTTGATTTGCGTATCAACTTGAAATCTGCAAACCATCCAGTACCGACTCGTCCCACAATGTCTGCTACACCCATTATACTAAGAAGAAGTGCTGCATCTTTCTTACTATAGCCTATTGCTTTGGCATGGGGTGCTATTATAACGAATAATCCAGGGAAACCACAGAAAAAGAAAAAGGATGATACTCCATACAGAAGGAATAGCAGATTCTTCAAAAGTTTCCACTCAAACATCACAACCTTAGATGATGTGCTACTACCAGGGCAGCAAAAGTTAATACGGCAAGTATTTGTACACGATTTGGCACTAGGTTCTACTATTTTGGCATCTTCCTGACTAGATTTATCAATTTCCTTCATTTCTCTGCAGTTTGTATTTCCTCTGCTTGTGTAGAACTGTGGTGGTCGCAACAAAAAGGCACTGACACACACATGTAGCATTAACGCTGACAAAATGAGCAAAGAGCCTTTATACCCGTATGTATCAAGACAGAATCTCATGAATTGGGGTAACAATAAATTGCCAACACCAGCACCACCAACTGCTATTCCATTGGCAAGAGCACGTCTTTTAGTGAAGTAATGTGCCATGGCTGCAATACTTGGAGACCATGCAAATGCTGCTCCTAGGCCTGAAATATCCATGAAAAACACATAGTAAAATGCAATTGTTATTTAATATTTGGGTCACAATACATACACACTTTAATTCTTCTATTATGCAGCAAGGTTTAAAACACGTACATGTCGAAGCAACCAATGAACATACCTACTAATCCACCGTAGCTAAAGTAAAGGTAGACGATAGATGTTGCATTCATGCTCAGCATAAATCCCAATGCTATGAGAAGACCACCGACAAACACGATAAATCTATTGGACAGCTTCAGTGCTAAGAAGTTGGCCAGAGGAGCTTAAATAAAAAGGAAAAATCGTTTAAGTAAAACGACACATGTTCACTTAATTTTGGGAAGGCAACGTTTCTTCAATACATGTACGTGGCGACTTACCCAGGTACAACGTGGCACCTTGTGTAAAGACGAGGATCCATGCTGCAGCCTCTGCAGTGGTCTCAAATCGTTCCATAAATTCTACATAGAGAACTCCAAACGACTTGATTGCACCTCCTATGATAAATACATGCACTAGGCAGCAACCTTGAACAAAGATAGGATAATGTCTAAAACGTAACTTAAGCGGCAAGTTTTTGGTAGGTTGTTGTCCGGTGCACACAGAAAGGATACTCCAGTCGTTTACCATAGAGAGTGTAGCGTATCGTGACACACATGAAACATTACACATGTAACGTAGAGAAACACTCTGGCTGTAACAAATTTGACTCTTTTGTGGCGACCTTACGCATCAATGTGCTGAGTGGGTGTACTCTATTGGAACCTTGACCCCCTTGATGAGGGGACATCCTGCCTCGCGAGGCACTAATTTTATCATTTCGGACCTCGCCAGATTTCCAATAGAGTACATCTAGTGCAAAATATCTGTATTTACCGAGCATAACCATCCATGCCCATCCCCAGTCTTTTGGTATTCCACTGTCCCTCACATAAGGTCTGGCTGGTTGCTTTTCAGTATTAACATCATCTGCATCTTCAAGTGCCTTATCTGTAACATCATTTTGTACTTTTGTCTGGTTTTCTGCCATGTTTAATGGGTAGATTAACTCAATTTCCAGCACTGATATTGCCTGTTAATAGACAAAAATTGTGATGTATATAATTCTTTCTACCATTGGTAATTAGTCGGTAACCCAACACACATAAATGCACATAAACGCCTCAAACAGTAAGGTATCGCCCCATATATAATGAAATTCATTATAGAAAATGAATTTCATCAAAAAATGAATTTGTGTTTACATCTGACATGACCTTGTTTTGATTGGGCTATTCAGAAGGTGTGATTTCATGCTGTGAATTTACCTTAAATTGTAAACATTCAATTTTAAACATCCCATCAAGAAAAGAATATTTTTTTAAATTGGGTACTCCCTTTCTGCCAGTAACAAGTACAAATTGGAAATACCAATGTGCAATGAATACATGCATTTTAAAGACTTTTTGATGATAAAATTTCATTTTATATGCCCATTTTTAAATTTTAAATTCATTGTACATAATGAAATTCATTATATATAATGAATTGCATTATGTAAAGGCCCCCCCAGTTAGTAGAATATGTTCATGGGAAATGCTATATATACCCTGTACTATGCCTCATAGGTTTGATTTAAACATACATACCTAAGCCCAAGAAACCTGTGCAAATAGTCCAAGGTTGATTTTCAGTGCAACTTAATTATTAAAAATTCAATAACATTTTTTCTGCAAACTTTGGGGACCCAATTAGTAGACACCCCTTTCCAATTAGTAGACGCTCCATAACCAGTTAGTAGACAGTGCAAAAATTAAATAGAAATATTTTATTTCACACATGTGTGTTTATTTACAAATAATGTCATCTTTACATTAAATTCAATGTAATTCCCATACTTTAAAACCCAGATTTGATTTAATTCTCATACTTTAAAAGTTGCAGTCCAAATCTGGCTTTTTTTTACTAAAAATTATGAAAATGTCAAGATATGTGCTTCTAAATTGGCTGTAGCTTAGCAGCTATTAGTCACAGCACCTTGAAAGAGGGACCAAAATGACCATGTCGAGCAGGTGCTTCTAATGGTTGTAATTTTGTGTTGCTATGGCATCTGGTTCAAAAGATATGGTCAAAAAAGTGACAGTTGTCTGCTAACTGGTAGAGGCTTGAAATTCGCTTCTGGTTAGTAGACAGCTTGGTGTATGCACACCCTGACCCATAGGCATAAATCAGTCTCATAATAGAGTGAAGCATGAAGTTCTTCAGCTGTTTTAGTTTTAAAAAAAACCCCAAAAATTGGACTAATTCTTGATTCTGGAACACTAAAAATACTGAAAATGTCAAGACATGAGCTACTAAAATGGCTGTAGCTTAGCAGCTGTTAGTCACAGCACAGCACCAAAATGACCATGTTGAGCAGGCACTTCTAATGGTGGTAATTTTGTGTTGCTATGACATCTGGTTCAAAAGATATGCTCGAGAATGAGAATTCTGTCTACTAACAGGTAGTGTCTACTAACTAGGGGGGGGGGTCTCCATAATTAAATTCATTACATTTGAGGGTGATCCCTTACCGCTTACTGTCTTTTGACAGTCAATTGACCAATCATCACCGATCTGATATGACTAATGCACTGGATATTTGTGTGTCCCTTATAGGCAAATCGTATCTTCTTTTTCTTCTTCGGTAATACGATTTAAACGCGCTCTAATGCGTTAAACGCCAAACTGAATCTATTGAGAAAAACAAAAAAAGTCGCCAATATTCTACCTGTACTTCAGCCAAAGTATTGTATTATCGCTCGAAGAAATTTCAAGCTACATGTTTAACATATAGACATAATTGTCACATTTACATTCACTTATAATGTCCTTATTGCTTTGTGCCTATTGGTGATCAATTGTGTTGAGAAAACTGCCATTTTAAGCAAGTTTCAATGGAATTTTCTCAGCATTTTTTCCTGTGACCCTCATCAGCTGATTGAAAAATAATCGCGTGATACAGTTGCAGGTGCGCGTCAAAAATTACCTTAAATGCGGTCACAGAATTGTACGTCAAAATAAATATCAGCCACAGAAACGTATCTTCTCAAATTGGCAAAGTTTTAATAATTGTAAAGGTATTCTATCCATCTTAATTTATAAAACCAATCAGATGGTAAAATGTATGAAATTAGGCTAATTGTAAACCTCCTAATTTGTCCTGAACGAAAAATCAGTTGGTACGCGTACTACCTGCGACTATTTATGACACTGAAGCAGCTTGGGGAAAATTACATTATCCCTTTGTTTTACACATTTTTATGCAAACGAGAGATTATATTTAACTCAGTTTGGAAGGAAGGTACAATACTCTATACATGTAGCGCGCGATAAAACTTAATATTTGTGCATGCGTCTTCCAGTACCCAAGAACACAGCAGATTTGTGCCACACCTCCGAAATGTCTTTACTATCATACAGACTAACTGTATGCATATTTTCATACTTTTTATACGTTTATTGTTGATTGTAGAACTGGGACGAATGTATGTGAGTGCCGTTCAAGGCCGAAATCTGTTTGAATTTCACCATGCCTGAAAAATCCAAAGGTAAGCTGACCTACACATTCATGCAGATGTCGTACTTCTGGGTGTAAAATAACTAAAATAACACCAACCGTTTGTTATTTTCAATACTTTGTATAATTTCAGCACATGCCGTCCCCAAAAACATGACACCCAAAGGACACATGGCACTGAAAAGCAGCGGTAAGTAACAGAAGCTCCAGTAAAAAACAGATTAAACAACACTCAATAAGAATAAATATAAATATATAATGTACAAATTTTACAGATATAAAAATGAACTGAATGTGACATGTTAAATTTGCCTGTAATATCTGCAATTTTGATTGTTTTTAAATTTCTAGCCTTGTGTACAACAGACTGCAAACTAGTCAGTCAGCTCTTAGTGCAAGATCGAATGGCAGCACATTACAAAAAATTGAGCAAAGTCAAAGGTTAGTTGCATTCGTTTCTGTGAAGTGATAACTTCAGACAGATACCATCAGTATTTAATGCATTAAAATGCCTTGGGATGCTGATATGTGCGGTTTGATTTTACTTTATACAGCTGCTGTTGACACAAGTCCACCCAAGACATGGTCAGGCAGTCAAAAGGGTAAGTAATTTAATTCACTACACAGATAATAAAAATAATTAAAAGATATTGGTTCACTAAAGTAATTAAATCCGTGTACTAAAGAACAAATTAATTTCTTCAGTTTTAAAGAATTACTTGTAACGTTGAACACAGTAGAACCTGCCTTGAAAGACACCTGCTTTGAGCGACGACCTGCCATTTATGACACTTTTTAGTTTTAAACTAT
>JBCAUI010222640.1:0-16609 GCA_038406195.1 Haplosyllis anthogorgicola
GTTTTTTCTCATTTGTTATTGTTATTCCATGCGTGATAGACATTTTACCCGGCCTACCCGGGTAATTCTCTCGTTTCAAACATTGAGCGGGTGTAGTTCCATGCTGTGTGTCCAGAAGAATTCAAAGAAAAACCTAGTTGTGCCTTGCAAACAAACTAATTAGTTAATCAATAAAGCCTTTTGAGATGAAGACATTAAGGAAAACGCAACTGAATTTTTTTATAAATTCAGAAACTTTTTGGAACATTACTCCATTTTTTAATTTTGAGTCACAATAAAGATCCAGCATGAAATTTTATTCTTAAAAAACTGAAAATTCATACGTGAAAAACTAAATTGTTCAAGGATCTGTTTCAGATTTGTTGTTTTTTTATTTGTTCTATTGTTTTATTCTTTTGTTTATCTATTGTTAAATAAACGAAAATTTTCACCCTTTTTTCTCTGACATTAAGGTGAGGAATATGTGAAAAGCTCAACTGTTCAGGAGCTGTTTAAAACCTTCACTTTACTTATTTCCGCCACTTGACAAATCCGTCTCAGTACTCTGGTCTACAATGCGACACCTCACTGTCACCTTAGTGTTTTAAGGTGACAGGAAACACATGCAGGATTTAAACCAGTATTGTATCAAAGTTTAGCAAAACATAGTAATAACGGGAATAGAGAACCTTGATGTTCAACTGAGAATAATGAGGTTAAATTAAGAATAGCTTATTTTTGACTTTCAAGTTTAATTCACTTAACATAATACTATGCAAAAATGTCAAAACTAGACATATTATTTTTGATCAACTTATAAGGCCGGTTACATTTCATTATTCTCGTTCAGCTCTCTAATCTTCTGACAATTCTACTGATAAAATTTCAAATTGTTATTGTTTAAAACAGCAATTCCATCATCCAGTTAAAAAAGGTAAGTTTGAAAAGGTACGTTAATCGTTTCCGACTCTAACAGATATTGCATGTGGTGCATGTGAAGACGATATTCATCAAAACTATTTACAATGAACTCATTTCTTTCTTTAACCTATAATTTCCCACAATCTTGTTTTTAATAGATTCATTACGATTCCAAATAGCTCTTCTTGGTATTGAATTGCGTTAAACGAACAATTTTCCTTTGCACATGTTGTAAGGTTAAAGAACTGGATCAAGTGGTAAGTTATCCTAGACCACGAGTTGGTGCCTAACGACTGAAGGTCATTCAGGCCTGGTCTCGGGTCTAATTTTCAACTACCAATAATAGGTCGAGGGGTGACTGACCTCAAATGTAGTTCTTTAAGTTAATTCTACAATGTAATGACTTGTTAAGATAATAAAATAAGACAAGTAGTTAAGGGTGGTAAAAAGCATAATTAAGTGGAAAAATCAAACTTGTTTAACCAACTAATCGGTTAGAATGGTCCTCATTTACTCTAATGTCACTCAGTGAGTAACCGGCATGTACAGACTACCGCGTATTGCTTAGAACCGATTAGCGGTTAACTGACGAATCGGTTTAAATGTTACTTGGTTTGGTTAAGTGTTTACTCCAGTTTGACTGATTTAGTGGCTTTTAGCAATTTTTCATCAATTAATTTGATAATAGTGATAAATTCACAGACATAATGACTATTTGTTTGGAGCAACAGCACATTAAAAATACAACGTAAAATTCTTTTATCTTTTGTTCTTTACGTTTTCAAATTGATAGGAATTCTGGGAGCTGAATTTAAAGTTTCAAAATTAAATTAAATTTTAATTTTGTCAGAGACGAAAATACCTTACTTCTAAGGCTTGACACTGATTTGTTGTGGACAGTAATTCGTCCATTAATCGGTTAGAAATATCTCGGTTAACCGGTTAAAGTTTCATTCCTCAGTTCTGAGCCCTAATGTCTATAAAGTTTTATTAAAGCGTCACCCTCCGGCTAAATACAGTGAGTCACCTGACTCACCTAATGTTTTCTCTACATGATATTTGAACAACCGAATGCGATTTAATATTATCATGCATCATGCGTTGATAAAATTCTCGAGCATTAAAACTTCACAAACATCGTATCAATTGTGTATCTAAGGGTATACAGTAAGGGAGCTCCCATGAGGTGCAGTGTTAAACTTCAGATACGATGTCTACCGCCCACGTATGCGGGAAGGTAATGTTTTCAGTCATGTCTGTTTGTCTGTCTGATTTAATATAAGTTTAAATTTAAATTCAATTTAACTTTTTTTCTAGGGACAAAATTACCTTAACTCTGTACTGTAACTTTTGAACCGCTTGACCTAAAAACTTCATTTTTGGTATAGCGTTTCTAATATTTGTCAGCAATACACAAAGTCAAGGTCAAAACGTAGGCCAAGTTGATTAGAAGGTAAAGGCCATTTTGAGGGTAAGGTGTTTTTAATGAATTCCTTCAAAAGTTATGGTGTTTTAATGACAGCTTGCGAAACGGAAGGTTCGGCCTCTGATTGAAAGGTATTCTTGAAATGTCTTTTCTTATGACTCCTCTCAGAGTCTCAGCTGGTACTGAGTGACTACAGTAAGTACTCAAGTGATGAAGCTGTAAAAGATCAAAGGATCACATTCCCATCAGTTTTGGAACAAGATAAATTCTACAGCACTGCGTGAAATTCTTTTGTACTCTCTTTTGTTCGGAAAGTTTCCGGATTGAGGTTGGTAGCACATTGAACTATAGTCACGCCTCACTGAGCAGCTCACCACTGGCTGGAGATTTCGACTCCTGACTGATGGATTTGAGAGAAGTTTGCAGGTGTCACACATTGTGTTTAAAATCCATGAGCCACTTGAAGTCCAAAACAGGGGTACCAGTGGACCCCCCAAATGGTTGCAATCTGATCCAGGATTAGGGACTGGTTATCACCAGTGTACTTTTAAAAGTTGAAAAATTGAAAGTAAATTCAGGAGCTGAAAGGCTGTTGTCGAGTATTTCTAAGAAGCCTTACTGAGCTAATTCCAAGACAGAATAATAACGCAGCCTCGGAAGAAAAGCGGCAGATTAAGCGTAACCGTCGTGTTTGTACCGATCAGCTGTCGTCAGTAATAAAATAACACATACTGTATAAAGACTGACAGTAAATCATAGTTATTACCTTATGGAGTCATTTCTGTGGAAACAGGTTGGTTTCAAATCAGCAACATAATGAAATTAAAGTAGACCTGATAGTAAATGTCAGGGCTTTATGTATGGTGCAACGTGCAAAGTGAGAGAGGTATACAGGGTAAGGATAGTGAAAAAAATAATGACCAATTTTTTTACATGAAACTGTAAGGCTCTAAAGTTTCACGGTGGGAATTCTTTAACTAAAACTGAGTGTGATCGTGAAACTTTGGAGCTTTGTTACTGCATATTTTTCCCCAAAAAGGGTTTTTTCTTTCAAAATCTGATGACAACATGGAACTTTCAGTTGGTCATTCGAACTTTCAGCATTTGTTTATGTCATTATTGTGTAACACTATCGACACCTGGTAAACGTTTATATAATGAACATTAGGACAAGCGTACATTTTATCCAGAAAGTCCTGCACGGGGTGTTTTTGGAGATATCTTTTGGAATACACGGAATTCTTTTCATATCATCTGCACACAATACTCTTGATACTATGCCTTCATTAAATTTGAACAAAATCTTTTGCTCCCACTTGAAAATTATTTGATCAATCTTTTTGAAGACGTTCAGCACTCTGTAATGGTGTTGGAACTCCATCAGATCAGATTGATGCAATTTGGGAAATATAATCTGCAAAAAAACACGCCGTACAAAAACTGCGCTTTTCACATCAACAACTGCACAACCTGAATTGTTATGCATATAGCATAATCTTCTTTGGAACTATTTAGTCTTTAGTTAATTTCCTGCATCATATTTTAGAATTTTAATTTAAATTCAATTTTATGTTATGAGAAATTGAGGCCACATTGAAGAATTAAGGATTTCTATCTTGGCTCTGACGCAAATATTGTAACAAAACAGTGTTTCTCTCATTCGTCAGACTTCCACGTTATCAAAACTTCTACCGCAGTGGAAAATTCATCAACCACTTCACAGTTCTTGAAACTGTTTTAATCACCGTCTGTTAACTGAAACTGAATGAATGCGTTACCAGAGACACTCCACAACAATGCGATCAGTACTAACAATTCAGATACATGCGGAACGCTTTCACAGTGTAGCCTTCGTGTGTTTTCATCGCATATGCGCTTTTATACTTTCTTAAGCGCCAAGATCATACAGTATAATTTATTTGATGATGTGAAAGCAATAGTGTAAATGTATTATCATTTGTATACCAGTGAACATATTTATTATCTGTACAGGTACTAAAATATCTCAGCATGAATTCTACAAGACGAACATGGTTATCCCCACAGATCCGCCAGGCCTCATCCACAGCAGAAAGGAACGTACAAGTGACGGAAACACACATAGGCTACACATCTAAGTAAACCTCAACGAACGTGTCATTCTAGACACTCCACAACAGTGATATCATTAAACGACAATTAAGATGCAGGCAGATTAGTTTTCACTGGAAATTACTGTTTGATTTGCAAAACAATAGACAAGAAAATATTGATCTTTAATTTCAGGACATTTCAAATTACGAAGAAGAAAAAAAGGGAATTGCCACAATGACAGAATTCCTATTTGCACACTCATTAATAAGTAACTCTATCCTTCCTTAGTGAAACTACTCTGTTCACAAAACGATGCTGAAAAGAAGTGATACAAGTTTATAAAAATATTAAGTTTCCTAATTTTGCGAGAACTAGGAAAGTTTCTTGGAAATTCTCAAGCCTCTGCTGAATTGCTGAACACAAATAAAGTGTTGATAATACATACAATATAACAATTTAATACGCAATAAATTACGATATTTTACCTTTAAATTCATTAATAAACAAAACATAAACAGATAAAACCCTCTTCATTGTATTGTAAAACATGCAAACATACAATAACGTGTACTGATGAATCTGTGCATGTATAATATTAATAATCAAAATTTAAATGAAAGCCTGATTGCCCCTACATAAACAAATTATGCCCAACATTCAACCAAGACTCACAACAATCACTCAAACGCAATTTATTGTCGGAACAAAAGAAATCCACGCTGTGCCTTTCATACGAACAACAGCTCAATATGTATTTCCCTTGTTATTATCATCAGTTTAACATTACACTTCAACATTAAATCATGAAATTACTGTTAAAAAATTTAAAAGTCCAGCAACAATTGAATTTCATGCTAAGCTCATTCAATTCAATGGTTGCAAGGCGCTTAACTTTTGATAGTAATTTAAAGATCTGGTCATCGTTTTAGAAGCGCATTATCTGTATTCTACTGATTACCACAAGATTTAAAGGTCTGTGCACAATAAAGAAGGGAATCCCATCCTTAATGACTTCAGAAGTTAATTACAGCGGCAGTGAGAGAGACCAGCAAACCACGCGGGGTTAATCACGTTACATCTAGTCGCTTTTGTCTAGTAGAGCTCAGAACCGAGGAATAAAACTTTAACCGGTTAACCGAGATATCTCCAACCGAATAATCGGCTAATCACTACCCTTGTCAAATCACTAGCAAACCTGGGAGGTAAGGGGGAGCAGATAGTATTACACTAATCTCTAAAAAATTAAAATTTACTTTAAATTAAGAATTGTCAAATGGAACACAAAAAATAACAATTAATGACAACAAATAGTCATCTCACCTTTTGATACATGAACATTTCCATTTAACTCTTTGAAGTCACTTTTTGGCTCAAACTAATGTCAACAGTTAAAGTACCAAGGAACATTTTACCGATTAGTCTGTTAACCGTTAGTCGGTTCCAAGCCCTACAGTGTCTGGCTCATAAGTTACTTGGAGGCTGCCCGCCGTCTGTCTACAATGCACTTTAGAGAAAACACCCAGGAACAAAGTTCCTAATTGCTTGTGAATTGGAGTTTGCTTTACTAAAATAAGAATACGAGCCCAAATATGGGATTAACAAGTCGAATATATTGATGGGCTTCAAAGGCTTCTTTCCTAATTAGTCCCGTTTGGATAGATATTCAAACTTCGAAATTTTTCAATATGTTATTTGTTCAGTAACCTGACAAACTTTCAAATGGAAGCGATGACGGCCATCCGAGCTTTATCTCTGTGCTTTAGACCGAGGGAATTGATGTACGTCTATGCCATCTATTTCTTGTTTCAACATAATTAGACATCAATTCGATTGGACATTGCCTCCATTTGCCTTGAATACCCTAAAACATTTGTATGCTGTAAATGGAGACCCTCAAAGAGCACAATGTGCTTTTCGCGTAACAAGAATGCATTTCAATAGAAGGCCGAACGGCCTGCTATGCAAATAGTCATTAAGACACCATAAAAATTAAAACATGGAAGAATTCATGAAAAAATAACTAGTTCACCTTCAAATGACCTTGACCTTTAAATGATCTTGACCTTGCATATTGTTCACAAAATATTAGAACATATGATATTAACAGATAAATGTCAAAATATGGACATTTTTTATTCCTTTGACCTTCAATTTGATCCAATGACCTTGGTACTCAAAAATTGACCTTGATATTTTAAAGATGTACCTTCATGCCAAAAATGAAGTTTCCAGGTCAAGCAGTTTAAAAGTTATAGCCTAAACAGACAGACACACAGACAGACCTGGTCACCTTTGTCACAGAATTGTCTGAAATGCCCAGAAATCCTTTTTCCCCAGTGGGGTGGGGGTTCCTGGTCAACTTTTCCAATGGCTGCCCAGAACACAAACCTAGATTTCCTCTAATACATAGACCCTCATTGCCATTAGGCATGAGGATGAATGAATGTCATGCTAAAAGATCAAGTTAAGTGTAGAAAGGGCAAAAGCAAAGTGACTTTTGGTAAATTATATCAGTTTCAGGAATTTCAATCAAAAATAAAAGTATCCAGCAAACTTGAAACTTAATCCAATACTATAACTCTAGCCTTAAGCAGGCAAAATGAATAAAAACATTCTACTAAATCGTCATCATGTTTTTGACGTAATTGACGAATAAACGTTATCCGCTTTCAGCTTCTCGTTACAAAACACCTAATGTATTTGTCACTCTATGTGGATTTCGCACTAGAAGATGCCGCCCCCTATGCGTGCTCCATAGGCCGTCAATGGGGAATTCTCGATTTGCGACAGATACTTCGACGGCGCTCCTTCAAAAACAAATCCATTGGGTGTTCTCTATTGTACACTGTCTCCGTTACAAAACACCCAATATATTTCTCACTCTATGGGGATTTCGCACTAGAAGATGCCGCCCCCTATGCGTGCTCCATAGGCCGTCAATGGAGGATTCTCGATTTGCGACAGATACTACGACCGCGCTCCTTCAAAAACAAATATACTGGGTGTTCTCTATTGTACACTGTCTCCGTTTTATCATCAACATGTCACCTTTTACAGGGTGTAGGTCGTAATGCCTCATGCAAATTCATAATGCTGCTAGAAAAACCTAATCACACAATGTTAAACTTTTCTACCACTTTGTAGAGAGAAAATTAAAGTGATATTTCCTGAAAATAAGCTTCTCATCCGCAACTTATAGAAATAAGGACAGATGTGAGGGATATTTGGCGCATAAGTTCCCATTTACAGATGGCATTTAAAAGATAATATTTTTTACTATTTTTAAAATTGTGTCAATGAGAGTTTTCATGAGATGAAATATGAACTTGCATCATTACGAGATTGGCATCCTACACCCTGCTTTAACGAGTCACATTAAGGTCCTTTTCTTGTGTTTCTTGAGAACAAGAAGAAATCTCAGAAGAGTGTACGGTTCGTGTTTCAAGGCGTTTTCCAGGAAAATTAGGTTAGGTTGAGGATACTTTGCTCTGAGATTGAACCAGTTCCACCGATCCTGAGGACATTGAAACCTGAGAGTCTTCTTTGTACAAAACTTTACTGCCCACTGTCACATGTAGATACTTACGTAAAGAGTAGCATTTGAGATTTAACGAATTCAACAAACGTAGGGAACAGAGAATGGAATTTTTATCAGTTTTGAAACAATAGCAATTCAAAATCACAGCGTGAAATTCTTTTGTTCTGTATATTTCTAAATTAAAGGAGTTCCTGGAGCTGATCTGCAAAATTAATGTATCAGGAAACTTAAAGTTAATTTACTCTTGATAAACCATTATTTTCAGAAACATAGTACATTTTACAACTTTTAATTTCTCAAACAGGAACTCGCATAAGAACTCACCCAACCTTGGTGTGAGCAAACCATCAAGTTAACCATCATGATGAGATCAGGTGGCAGCTAAACATCCCCGTAGGGTCCTGCACAAACATATCTTCCCACATAGGGCTGATACATCTTTACATCTTGGTCTGGTAAGACCGTGATTTGCTGAAACACTTCCCACTACACCAGCACCAATCATTTATTTTTCTCTAATAGTTGAATGTTTAGTATTGTTCACCAGCTTTAATATTGCGAATTACCCAATTCCTCCTTTAATAATGGCAACCCCTATTATTAAAATAAAAAGAATCAAATAAATCTCTCCATGATGGAAGGTGTTTTGAGGTATATAATTTGACAAAACAAAGCAAAAACAGATGTGGGTGTCACTCAAACTTGATATTTCTGGACTTTTAATTGAGGCACTTCTTTAAAACTGGACTTGGCACCCAGTGCCTTAACTAGAGGGAATACGGTATCTGTAACCGTGACGAGGAGCTTCAAACACGAAACTATCAAAGTTTCACATTACGTCGTGAGTCTGATTAAAAAATAGTCAGAATGTTTTTGGGTTGAAACTTTTCTGGAGGCCTTAATGAAATTTGCACAGTGACAGACAAAATGTCTGATAAAGCAGTCAGTGGGCCTTTCTGTTCAATGACTGACGGGTTTTTTTCCGAAAAAAAATTCCCTTAACAAATTTTGTTAGGCTTGCTAATCTGCGACAATTTTTGGCACACATTGTTACTTCCAGTGGACTTTAAAATAGATAAAATCTTTCTTTTAGATCAAATCTTTATTTTAGATCAAAGAGATATTCTGGAAGTGATGGATCTAACCAGTCAACGTGTTTTCTGTTACCGCTGAACAGCATATGATTGATGCTCTATCAGACAGGTACACATAGAATCCGGTTTCTAACCTGTTAACTCTTTACAAACCCCTGTGTTACTTAACTCAGCTACAGATAATGATTCCATGGTAATTGAACTCATTTAGTGAAACGGTGGTATAGAATTTCTTTAAGAAACTCTCAATACCAAATATTAAAGGGGATGAAATATCTAACAGTTTTGGAACAATAGCTCATCAAAAGCAGACACAGTACAGAAAAAACGAAAAATAAGTCATCAAAAACGCAGCGCTTTAGTCCTCTCTTTTGTTCTGGACCTTTAAAAATTTCAGGAGCTGGACTTGGATTTGCGCGTGTGCGGAAAATTTGTCTTTCTCAAAAGAACAAAATACTGTCAATGTAAAACGATAGAATTCCAAAGAATAGCACGTCAAAAGCACTGCGTGAAAATCCTTTGTTCTCGCTTTTGTTCTATACGGTTCCAAATTAATAGGAATGTCTTGATTTGCCCCACCTCACTTCAATTTAACAGCGTGAGGTCTCAAATTGAAGAAACTTTCGGGAGTCGTTCTTTCAAGCTTAAGTTTGTTATCTTCACATCCGTCTTCTACATGAAACTGACAAGATAGCAAAAAAGAAAACTTCGTTGTAAACTGTGCTAAATTTACCTGATCCACTAGACCATCACCTTTGCAACAGAAATTGTGTGAAGTTCGTATCATCTGATGACCTTTGACCTGAACTTTGACCTTGACAACATATGTCAGTTATACCACACAAAAATAACTAGTTTTACCCCTTTGATCTTTCGGGCGAACAGCTGGAAATGCAATAAAAAAAACAGAAAAAGAAAAAAAGAAGAAAAAGAAGAAGAAAGTTCCATTGTGTTTTTTAATTGCGATAATTATCTCCCCAGACGTAAGAACCAGACGGTAAAATGTAGCTTCAAGCCTCTTCTTTGTGGAAGCGACAGAAAATAACCATGATTTTCAGACAAAGTTAATTGTTTTAAAGAAACAGCTTATAAAAAAAGCAGAATCTATTTTTTGAAAATTACAAAATTCAAAATTACAGTGTGGAATTCTATTGTTTTCTCTTTTGTTCTGCGCGTCTTCAATTGGTAAGAATTGATAAGAATTTCAGGAGCTGCAGTACAGGGAATTTGTATCAAAAAGTTTAACAATAGCGCATCAAAAGCACCGCGTGAAATTCTTTTGTTCTCTCCTTTGTTCTCTTCGTTTCCGAAACGATACAATTTCTGTGTATTAAAACAATAATTTTTTGAGCAACATGACAAACGGATAACATTTGGTCGTGAAACATATTTAGGATACAACTAACACACAGCATATCATGTATTTTGCTATCTTACAGAATGTGTGCGGATTATTGTGATGTAGATTTTGTTATCAGTGTAGCCTTTGTTTATTATCACGGCAAGTTCGCATTGAAATGCTGTAGGAGAGACTTAAAAGACAATTCGTTCACAGAAGGACGGCTACCACAAATACAAATACCACAGGCAGAAAGCACAGCCTGTGCCGCTCCTCCCTTTACCCTGCTTGCAACTGTTATTACAAATACCTCAATACTGCTGACACTGCGGAAACAGAGGCAATCTGTGCAAACAAGGCTCCTTCCCTCACCCTGCCAGCAGTTGTTACCATAAATACCCCGACACAGCCAGCACCTCACTCAGACCGAAGCTAGGGGTAGCAGAAGCATCCTGTCCCAAAAAGGCTCCCTCCCTTCACAATGTGTTCAGCTATTACCTCACATAACTAACATCACACTCAAACCGGAGCTAGGGGCATCCTGTCCCAACAAGGCCCCTCCCTTCACAATGTCTTCAGCTATTACCTCACATAACTAACATCACACTCAGACCGGAGCTTGGGGCTACAGAGCTAGCTACTGCCAATCATTAGATTTAATGCTAGGGAATACTTGTTGCTCTTGCATTACACTTTTCCTAGGCGCCTAAACACAGAAAGGCTAAGTTTGTGCTCATAGATGTGTCTTTCATCAGATATGTGTATGTTGGCCATATATTCAAAATAGTCCGCACAGATCTGGCAAGGTTGTCGTAGTATCAAAACGTATATGAACACAAAAATGATGAAAATACACAAAGACCACACATCTAGTGTGCTAAGTATCAGACACCTTTCACCTTAACAGATTCATATCACTAAAAGTTCTGTGTGAGTGTTAAAGTGGAAAGAAAACCTTGTGTTATTTGCCTCTCGTAAGAAGTACAAATGATTCTAAAGCCTCAATATAATATTTACATCTTCTTTTATCTTACATTATTGTATGAACTGTTACAGAAACTTAGATACTCCATAGATGCGTAAATAAGCTTATCATTTGTTGCTCGCACAATTAGGTTCCTAAACGCGACGTCATTTCCCATTTGTTTGACCCTGAAGGAGTTTTGTGTCACTAGTCCTGGTACATTTACGGAGTTTTTGTGGAGTACTATTTTACAAACTAGATAAAAAATGCAATCCCTCATCACTTTATATATTTAATGGCTCATTTGTGTGAAATTCACACATTTATTGTTGTTATACTTTACAATGGGTCAAATTTTATTGTTCTAAATAGTGTGAACTTTCATGAGTGGGATGTCAGCTAAAGCCCTCGAATATTAGCTCTTATTGGACGCGTACTTGGAGGCTATCTATTACAATTACAATTAATGGCATAATACAAAAATTGTATGCCACAAATTAAAGCTACTCGAGGTTTTTTTCGGAAAATCTAACTTTACTAACCTTAATGAGTAAACGTCATGTGGAATTAATTTCAAAGTTGCATGGTTGCTGAACAGAAACGTGTACATTTTCATCACATATAACTTGATTGAATTTCCCCCAGGAGAAAGCAAATACAGAATTGCAGAAATACCCTTTCGTTTCTTTGTTTCCTAATAGGACTGACAAAAGAATGTGCAATTATCAAGTTTTAAACTCAGTGTAATTAAAACTAATTGTAAATTGTGAAGCTACTTCAAACTCTGCAGCAGAAGTGACAAAATATCTTGAAACTCACGGAAACTATTTGCAGCTATTGTTATTTAAATAAAGAACATTGAGGAAACAATTCTTTCCAAGAAACGCATCGCATCTAGTTACCAAGTTCGATTAAATTTCTTGCAGAGAAAAGAAAAAGAACCCTGAATTTCTATTCAGATCATATAGCTGAGTGTTACCAAAACATAATTGTCCCAAATTAAAATCTGAAATTGATTCATACAAATCTTGAGGAACCTTAGTTGGTTAATTATTTTATGAGATACTGCACATTAATAGTGCAATCTGTGTTGCCTCACTTTTCATTTTATTGTTTTTAAATTCACTGTCTGTTGAAATATTGTATTACTCGTATTTTATGCGATGAATTTTTCATTCGCAGATCATGAAATTGCTATCAAATTTAAATCAAAAGACTTCCACGCTGAGATATTATTCGCCTAAACAGCCCAGCATGAAATTCAATTGTGCGGGGCGTTAAAAAAATTATGGTAATTTCATCATCTGATGAGTCTAAATTAGAACAACAAAATTCACACAAGCTCCCCCATTGTAAGGGTATTGAACACAACACAAGCAGTTTTTCTGGGCTGTTCCACCAGTGAGCTTTCTTACCTGAAGACCTATGTAACTACATCACAGAATAAACTACACATCTAATTACTAAGCAGGGCCTTCGTTCTCAGTTCACACATAAACTTATGACGTAGATGGTGACGTTACGTAGCTCAACGCAACGTAATGTGACGTAACGTCAGGATGGTGTTTCCAGTTGGGTTCCCAGCGGGTTTTACTAGTACAACTTAAGATGACCTAAAATTGGTACCAGCTCTATGTGGATGTTTAGCTGCCACCTGATCTCATTGCCACAAAGTGATGGTTCAGTTGACGGATAGCTCACACCAAGGTTGGAGGGGTTCTCTGTTGAGTTCCTGGCTAGAAAGTTTATGCTGTAGACTGCCTTTGATAAGACTTCAGTGCCTTGAAATATCAAGAGTTTATTAAGAGTAAATTAACTTTAGCTGATACAAAAAGTATTCGGGTAAGTGAATTGTTGTTTTTAGAACGGAAAGTTTCTTGACTGAACTTAATTAAAAAACCAAATACTGGGGGAAAACAAGTCAAACTAAAGTTATCAACCTATAAACACAACACATTAACGAGCCATGACCTGTCGGTGCACACAGCTTCATGCCGTATAGTCCAATATTCCACCAGAAGGTGAATTGTTTTGGAACAACAACACATCAAAAATACAGCGTGAAATTCTTTTCCTCTCCCTTTTGTTCTTTTTGTTTCCAAATTAATGGGAATTTCAGAAGCTGCGCACCAAGAATTTTATAAATCCAACCCAAAAATTACACTACAAGAATGGTTGTCCAGAAAGTGTCTTAAATAATCTGAAATTGCCAGATATGTTTTTCCTTTAGTCAAGGGTGAGGGGGGGGTTGATCCATCTTTTTTTCTAAAATGATCTTTAATGGCTTGAGAAAACTGTAACGGCTGCCAGGAAAACAACAAAACCATCACATGGATACAGAAAGCCTCTGACCCGTAGAGGGAGCATGAGGCTCAATTAGCACGAACATAAAGGCTAATAGAGTTGGCGTGACAAGCCCAGCCAGATTGTCTAACAGATTATCACGCTTCCGCCCTGATTATTATTTACTTTCTTATAAACGTGACAAAAAAAGTTATAAGAGTCAAAAGTTTAATAAGGAAAATCGTGATTTTTAAGGAAGTGTAATTAATTTCAATATTAAAAGTTTTCGAAGTTTACAGACGAACTTCACAGAAAAGAAAAAGGTGAATAAACTGAGGAGATTCTGGTCATGAAAGTTAGCTCAGTTGTGTCAGGATTTTCTGGATTTTGTCACCACAAGTGAAAATATATCACAACGTGACAGACAACTCTGTCTCTTGGTTCCAATCCGAGAAAAGGTAGAAACGTTGGGCATTGTCTCAGTAAATCACAGCCTCACCAGACCAAGGTGTAAAATTGATACCAGCCCTTTATGGGAAGATATGATTGTGCACAGGGGTTCAGATCATTAAATAATTATCAAAAGTTAAGGTCCCCAAACAATTGAATTTCAATTGAACTTCACGCAGTTATTGACATTCTATTGAAATAAAATTTACTTAAATTTAACGATCTGGTTTAGCTGCCACCTGATCGCATCACCAAGAAGTGATGGCTCACCTCAGGAATAGCTCACACCAAGGTTGGGTGAGTTCTCGAGTGGGTTCCTGGCTTGGAAGTTAAAAATTGTAAGTAACCTTTAATAAGACTTCATTACCTTGAAAAGCGCTGTATGTCAAGAGTCAATTAACTTTAACCTTTCCCCAAAAGCCCCACAAAACCAATGTTATGTTCCGACAAGATGAGTATCAGACATTAGAGTCAATATCCACAGCAGGTACGACCCGGGGGAGTTGTTACGTAATGCCCCGTGAAATCGTCCTTCACTCATCTCCACTTGTCTCCACTTCACACTACAGGAGACAATACCGGATTTAACCTGGGGCCACGTGCCATTACAGAGCAGACGTGCAAAATTTTGAACAAAAATCTTCCGTATTTCAAAATGATAATACATGCAATGTAAAACAATATATTTCAGGCATGTAGTTCTACATGCTGGTTAGTCAAATTAGTCTCAAATAACAGTGATTCCAAACTCTCATTCCAGGTAAACACCAGAAGTTTTTGAAGTCAGGTTTTTTGATCATATAAATTCAGCAATGTCACGGTTAACTAATATGACATAAACAACACATACTTCAATTAAAGTCATAATTTTGATTTTGATTTTCAGTATTATTAACATGAAATCAAGAAGAAAAGGGGTTCAAAGAATAACATGGGAAAATACTGCTATGATCTGTAATGCGTATGTGTAGATCATTACGCCTCTCACGGGAAATAATTGTCTATCGAATGAAATTGGAAACTATGTGGGCTTTCCCCTGAAAAAATTACATCAAGTCATCTAAGATGGATATACACGTAGTGACGTCATAAATGCAATGTTGTCATATGACGCCATGTTACTAGAAACAGTGTTGTCACATTTTCAATGTCAATCCACTCACTCTAAAACTTATACAAAAAGGCTTATCTTATTTTATACTATTGTCCAACTTTTTTAAGGTGGTATCTTGATCTTCATAGCTTATTTTCAGTTGTGATGATTTGCAATAATCCGTTCTTATGCTGAAAATAAACCCATTAACAGGTGATTGACCATGATCCTCGAGTAGTTAGATTCAGTCAGAGAACTATATTTCTCTTCGGAGTGAGAACACACATCAGGTCAGATATCCCATTCACCACACGTGCTAACAATCCCCTCAACTTGAAACAACTCGACTACAATAACTGATCTATTGCTGATTATTCTAGGAAATATATCGGTTAAATACACAATGTATCTTGATGTTTAACAGGAGTGCATGAGCAAAATACTCATCAGAGAAATACAAAGTAATTTCTGGCCGGGAAAAAGAGGAATTCACGCTCTTGTTATATTGCCACAAAATTGCAATACAAATTGTAAGTTAGAAAATATTTCTAGGAGGTAGGGACATCTATTCAATTTTAGAAAAATAAACAAAATAAATAAAATCTAAATGTACAGATAGCATTTTGATGATAGCATTCCACCCCCAACCCCCAACCAACCCACCCCTCCCCCCCCCAGCGGTATTTCCCCCTATTAACGCATTTCCCCATCTAAGCATCTAAAAGCTCTGCCGAATGGTTGCGGATTTATTGTCCTCTATTGTTTTACTTAGAAACATTAGTCATTTGTAGCTCATCAAAAGGCGATTATATGCCTGATAAATTAACAGAATGATAATATTTTTTAACTTGTTTAGTGTTTTGTTTAATTCATCCGAAGTAGTTCAGCGGCAGATTTAGTACACGGAATTCGTAACAGAAGTTCAACAATAGCGCATCAAAAGCACAGCGTGAAATTCTTTCGTTCTCTGCTTTGTTCTCTTCCTTTCCAAAGTGATACGATTTCTGTGTACTGATCACCTCAATGTAAATCTAATCTAGAATACACGTGTTACTCGTTGTATAGCCTTAAGATGGCATGTATGGTCGCATGCATGGCCACAAACATGCTGCCATCTTTCCGCTTGCTGTAGAGGCTGTTGGAAATTAAAACATTTTCTGCTGGACATCTATTGCTAAATCACTTGAATGGCACAAACGGAACCTGGACTGGTGGCTGGGGTTGGGTGAGCATTATGGGACTATTTATCATGATTACAAATTGGCCTGGTCCAGACCTTGCGTCATTTACTAGATCTACACATTGTAATACGTGTAGATCTGGGTCACTTGCCAAAAGGTGTTATTAATGATCAGACAAACGAGTGATGCCATACATCAGATAGCCGGGCCGTATATCATCATTCAGGGGTCCGAGTCTGAGTCCGATGGGGGGGTCCAAGTCAGAGTC
>JBCAUI010222751.1:0-16609 GCA_038406195.1 Haplosyllis anthogorgicola
TGGGTCACATGCCTATGTTTTGTTAAAAAATAAGCGAGAAATTTCACTTTTTCCATTTGAGGAAAATCTTGACATGACTAGTTTCGATGCAAGTATGGGGTTGTGACCCCTGGTTAGAATCATCTGGACAAAAGAATGTCTGTTCTGAAGGTTTGAAGGAAATCAATGCACATTTGATTGAGTTATTTAACAAAATGTGCAATTTCAAGTTTCAAAAAAAAGTGTTTATGCAACTTTGTACGCATTGTTAAACTGACCTACCACAACCTTTTTTCCAAGTTGTAAAATGAATATGTGAGAAGTTATGGGACAAAACATTGCTACGACCTTTCAATCCATATAAATCATGTATTCTGACATCACAGTTGCATCAGGTGTCTCGAAACACATCGGTTTGATGGGTCACACACCTAAGTTTTGTTAAAAAATATGCGAGAAATTTCACTTTTTCCATTTGAGGAAAATCTTGACATGAGTAGTTACGATGGAAGTATGGGGTTGTGACCCCTCGTTAGAATTGTCTGGACAAAAGAATGTCTGTTCTGAAGGGTTGAAGGAAATCCATGCATATTTGATTGAATTATTTAACAAAATGTGCAATTTCAAATTTCAAAAAAAGTGTTTGTACAACTTTGTCCACATTGTTGAACTGACCTACCATGACCTTTTTTTCCCAAGTTGTAAAATGAATATGTGAGAAGTTATGGAAAAAATGAAATTTCTCGCTTATTTTTTAACGAAACATAGGCGTGTGACCCATCAAACCGACGTGTTTCGAGATGCCCGACGCAACTGTGATGTCAGAATACATGATTTATATGGTTTGAAAGCTCATAGTCGCAAGTGTTTACCACGCCCACACTGACGCCAACAATCACAACTACAACTACAACAACAACTACAACTACATATCGATTGGTATAGCACAGCTGAAGGCTTTCAGTTGTGCTAAAAATGTAAAGGCTAAAATTGATAATAAATATTGTATAATGCTGGTTTATAAGCTGTAAGGCTGAGGGTGTATATTACTCATACCAGGATAAATAAATGATTATCTTATCTTTTAAACGCTTAAATTAATTCACGTTTTAAACTGATGACAAAAGCAAATAATGTTACACGCCTCAGCTGATGATAACACACAGATACTACGTAGGGCATGGTTGTGTGTGGTTTGTAGAATGCATTTCACTTGTTGTAAGATTTGCATAAAAACAACGATTTGTACTGACCTGACCAAAAAGTTCGATTCGAACTCCATCAGAATATCGATCACTTGGATGATCTGGGGCAAAGGTTACAGTTATTTCCTTAGAACCACCCGCCGGTATCACACCTTCAGCTGGCACACAGTCAAAGACGCACTGACCATTGTAGTTTTGTGGGCCTAAATAAATAAATGTCTCTAAATTTTTGCAAGTGTTTTTACTGTCTTTATCCATCTATTTCTGTATACATTAGAAAGACTACGTTAGCTGACACACAGAGAAAAATCCACACGTATGCTCTTAAAAGTAAAATAATATAATGCACAATTCCGTTCTGTCCACAAAACTTACCAACAAGTGACTTTGTTTTGGGATTTCTCTTAATGAAATCAGGAAGAGCTTGGGCTTTCTTGTGCCGCAATAATGAATTGCTGTCCAGTTTAATACTGTATTGTATGGATAAAGACGAAGTGTTCATAATCTGCAAAAAATAAATTAATGCCTTGATACACTTCGAGTGAGTAATGTTACCGATATTTATGCCACTCAAATAAAAAACGCTTTGCAGACTGGTAAATCTGATGTACCTTGAATGTGTCTTCTCTGTATTCCGCTGCTATGACCGTTCCCATATCCATTTTGTTTTCACTGACAGAAAGGTTAACAACAGGACTGACACCTTTCCCCTTTAGTGTTATGTGAAGACTTGATGTACCTGTGTCAACATCTAAAACTTCTTGGAACTGAAAAGGAATAAGCACTATTTCTTTTACAATGCAAGGACTTTTGTACCTCGGTGCACCGCGATTCAAGATTCATCTCTGAGGCAGGGTACCCTAACGTAAATTTACACTGCATTCTGCAATACTTAAGCAAACTAAGAAAATCAACGCAACATTACCGTTCACTTCACTGGAGTAAGGAAATACAGTGTAGGAACAATGCAAAAGTACACTTACTATTTTTCCCTTATTTGGAGTAAAGCATATCAGTAATGTATGCGTAACATCCGGCGGTAACAGTCTCATTGCATTCAACATGAGGAACGGACCGGCTGTATCCAGGACGGATGATTTCAACTTAGTGTTAGTTAAGGGCAAAATGTATGCATTGTGAATATTACAACTCGGTGCAAAAAAGAATCACCAATCTGTAGGAATTACGTAAATGTAACTAAACTAATAATCCTGTCTGTCAAAATATGTAACTTATATGTGACCTTTCCTCTCTAAAATATCTACTACATTATACTAAACGCATTTTTCATGAAGAAAGACAGGAGTAATTATTTTAGTTGAATATACAACATTTTGAAAGGATACATCAATAGTTTTATTGGAAATGTTCTGTATTGTGATCGACTTGGTGACACTCTGCCCAATGGACACATCCCCGTAGTCTGTTACTTGTCGCCCATTGTCGGAAATGACGACCAACTCTGGCTTGACTGCTGGACAGTGCACCTCCAGGTACAACGTGTTGTGAATACTGAAATACACCAATAGCTAAGAGATGCAAAATTATTTGTCAATGCATGTAATATGCTTCCTACCTCATCTGGAAGGTATTTATTGGCTTGTTACAGATTTACTGACATGTTTCTGAAAATGTCCTGACCTTTGTCCCTACGGGCTTTTGCTATGCACCTTCACTGAAAATCAATCTGCAGAGCGACTGCAGAAAATGTATTCAAGAACCCGTGTTACCGGATCGCAGTGCATTTTCCATTGATTTAAATGGAATGTGTTGGCACCTGACCTGTATGGTAGCTCTCCAGGGTCGCCACACTTCCCAGATGCAACGTAACAAGGTATAAACACCGTCTGGAAATTCCCTTTATATTGTCGAAGTAAAGACGCATGAGCTGCAGCATATTCATCTGTCCTGGGAAAAGACATACGAAAAATATTACATCAAATAAAAGTAACTACCTCATTGACCAGTGCTTTGCTAGTTTGTTTTTGCTTCCTTTGCTTTTAGAATTATTTTTCTTGCCTTCATTTTCCCTTCTCTAAGGTATAATAACAGATCACTTACTCTGTTTTAATTTCCTCTTCTGACAATACTTGGACAGGTGCAGGTCCTTTCACTGATACAGTACCTGCATCTTGTTTGCCTTTTCCTTTCGGTGCAGGTGATGCTTTGCCCGCTTTCCCTGCAGGTTTCTTGGCAACTGCTTGTCCTTTCTGTGAAAATGAAAGATTTAAGATAATTTCTAATCGTATGTTTTTGGTGGTTTTTTTTAATAATTGCATTTATTGTAACAAAGTATGAGTTTTATAAAGTTATTCCCATAATTCTTTCATACACTTTACTGAAAAGTTAGGTATTTTCTAAAAAGGAAAACAACCTAAAACCAAATACAACAACATTTCGGTCGCATTTCTAATACAAACTGCCTCTTCAAGGAAAATCCCATTTTAGTTGCATGAAATACTATGAATGTGAACTTCTATGCTTATTAATGAACGCAAAGTCATAAACTCATAATCATAAAGGCAACGTAATACAAACGAAATTAAAATTACACTTACAGCGGACTGCCGAAGATAAAATGCAGATTCAAAGAAATCAATTTGAAATCAAAGCGTTCTGAATCCTTTAATTTTATGTAATAAAATATAAAACAGGCACATGCACGAACGTTGCCTTGAATATTTTTTTATTTTTATTTTACTCCTATACTCAAAACTACTTTTGTTAATGTTTAGTTTTGTTAGGGAGATGTCTACTAATCTATGTGCGTTCATAAATTACCTTACAGTTTTACCATTTTTAAGTATTCTTTGCTGAATACATAACCTTTCACATGGATAACATATTTTAACTGAATGTCATGCAAGTTGAAAGCAAACTACGAGACACTATCTGTAGTTTAGAATGACGAAAGGTAAATAGACGTTGTTCAGTTATGCATTGTATCCTAAGAAAAACTAAGTTACAAGACGCTTTCCGAAATGCCCATACCCTTTTCTTCCTCTGTGAGTTAAAATATGTATGGTGAGTAATATTTAAATTTAAAAAAAAATCTGAATCAAACCTTAATGTGCGAACAGTGATTCTAGTAAACACAACATAGTGTACATTAAATATTATATTATGTGTGATGTGACAATTTAAACAATGAAAACATGACTTGTCCCTATTATGGGTGATGTGTGGATTACTTCTACAGATGGACACGTTAACCAAACGAACCAATACCAAAATCAAGTTAAATTTCTGGACAAAATGATCCACATACCTGAGCTTGTTCTTGGTTTTCTTTTTCTCGTAGCAAGGCCTCTTCATACTCAGCCTTGGCTCGCAACTCTGCTGCTTTAGTTAACATTCTGACCGCTTCTTTTCTAATGTCAGCATCACTGATTGTCGGGGTGAACCTAACTTGTACTCGACATTTCTGTAATTTAATGCATAAGGTCAGATTATATTTAAGATATCGTTAAGTGCCTACTCATAATACATGTACACAGTTACTTTCCAATAATCCAGTTGAAATTGAGATAGCACACAAAGGCAGACCCCGATCATGCATAAATAACATCGGAGAACATTAGATCTGTGGAATAATTTCTTTAATATTGGTTCCAAATAAATAATTAGTATTATATCCCAAGACATATCTTACATGAATTAAAACGACATGAAGAATGCACAAACTAACCTTTCCTGGCATTACAGTTGCGACTGAGGGAGATACGGTGACTGGTGCACCTTCTGGTACAACAAACTCAAACGATGTGGGACCAACTGGTGCTATCTCACCTAAAATAGAAACAAAGTAAGGAAAACTTAATTGTTATTTGTTTGAACTATCATTACTTCCGTATTTGCAGCACTAAAAGTAGTTAAGTTGGAATTCCTCCCTTTGGCACTGCCCTTCAAAGCTGTTTATTTTTTTTCTTTCACAACAGACTATCGAATCGATACGCCACACAATGACAAAAAAATCCGCCATACAACATTATTATATGGTGGAATATCTATTTTCCTCAATTACTTCTCTTGTAGGCATTAATGCAAAAAGTAAGCAAGCCAAGAGTATTTTACATCAGTTGACAAAACTTATTTAAGTTTTTGGAAGTGACTGAAAAAGTGGTGGAATTGATTTGTGCATATTTACGTCACATGTATGCAAATATGCTGGGAGCAAAAATATAATATTTTGGATACATCTTGTGATAGAACATTTTTAATTTAGTAATAATGCTTAACTTTTGAGATATTAGCAATTTTTCATTTTTCTCAAATTTTTAATTGTTTACTGCTACAAAACCAAGTATTATTCTTTCATTAAAAGTGTTCTATTCCAAAATACATTGAACAGATTACATTTTTGGCCTCACTAATTTTATCTCAATTTAATGTAAATATGTATACATCAATTCAGAAAACAAAGGAAAATTTTTTTGAACTAATTTATACACATTTATGTTAAATTTAGACTAAGTTAGAGTGAGCAAAAATGTAGTGCATTGGATATATCTTGGAATAGAACACTTTTAATGAAAGAATAATGCTTAGTTTTGTAGCAATAAACAATTAAGAATTCAGGAAAAATAAAAAAATTGTTAATATCTCAAAAGTTAAGCATTATTACTAAATTAAAAGTGTTCTATCACAAGATGTATCCAAAATATTACATTTGTGCTCCCAGCATATTTGCGTACATGTGACGTAAATATGCGTAAATCAATTCTGCCATTTTCTCACTCACTTCCACAAAACTTAAATAAGTTTTGTCAACTGATGTAAAATACTCTTGGCTTGCATAAGCATACCAAATGCTTAACTTTTTGCATTAATGCTTACAACAGAAGTTATTGCGGAAAATAGATATTCCTCCATATAATAATGTTGTATGGCGGACTCTTTTGTCATTGTGTGGCGTACCGATTCGATAGTCTGTTCACAAGTACAAAAATGTCCATGTTACAGTTAAGTAACATCTCGGTGTCCCATTACCTTTTCCAATTCTTGGAACTGGGTGAGTGAACTCGTTCATACTAGTATGAGAATTTATCACATGCAGAGCAGCGGTAGAGACATCGTTCAGTGTCGTAGAAGCAAAGTGTATCACTTGTTTTGATAACTCCAGGGGCGGATGAACACCAGTTCCTTTACAAAACAGCTTAAACTCCCTGGAAAAAATAATAAAAAAACAATTTTTTTTGTTTCTTTATCTTTTCTTTCCTTGTCTTGACCTTTAGACCTTGCTTTTCTCAAGCACTAAAGTCTTTGTTTAATATCTTTGTAGCACCTGTCTCGAGCAACACTAAGCTTTTTTCACACAGAGGTGTCTTAAAAGGCAGGGTGTCTTCCAAGACGGTTATTTAAACTTGTTTCAACGTTTGGTACACAATAAAAAGTGTCATGTAAGGCAGGATGTCTGTCAAGACAGATGTCCTTCAAGACAATTTTTGCACCGTGTAACAAGATTCAAAGCAACGTAACCCAATAGTGTGCATGTTGTTATAAAATGAGATAGTAATGTACCAGAAGATGCACCTACCGGTTTATTAGGGATTTGCAGGTGAGTTCAAAATTATAATCCTTTGCTTTTGAAGGTTTGAAGATGATGTCCACCTCTATTGTCTCTAAAGGTAGCAGTGTACCAAAACCATCATTTGGTTGTACATCAATGTACTACAAGAAGCCAAAAAGAAAATTTTCATATCGAGGAGGAGGTAACAGACCTTGGTTTTGCTGACCCACATGTCTGAAGCCATTATACCGAGCTTTAGACTTCCCGTCTTTTATTTTTGCCACAAAAGAAAATTTTCTTGTCCCAAATATGTTACATGTGAAAACAGTTGGTAAACAATTACCGCTGTGTGCTGAAATACAGAGACTACAAAATTCATGATCCAATGGGTTCTTTGGTAAGTGCTCCAAATAAGACAAAAACTGTTACCAAATTATTAGTGATCGATTTTATACACACCTCAGGGATTCCAACAAAACCAAACTTTTGGGGCAGGATAGATTTGTTAGTCAGATGAATGGTGGTCTTTGCAGCTTCATATATTGTACAATGTCCAAAGTCTATATTGTGTACATCAAACTCCAAATCTGATGTTGTCACAACTGCATGAACTGTGAAGGGTACAGGTCGCGTCTGCAAATAAAGGAATCATTTGCAAGTAAATGCGGGCAAACAGTGATACAACTTGGTGACATTTCAGTAAAATTGAATGCGGAGATTCATACCTGATCTGCTACCCTGATTGTCATGGGTGCTTGAAGAACACCAGTTTCTGCATCAAAATACTGGCCAGCTTCAGTTGCTAAACTTTTTCTACACAAAGGGAATAAATGTGCAATTAAAAATGATTACATTTATAAGTATGTCAAGCTAAATACAATAAATGAGCTAATTTTCTGCGACATTTGTGTCAATTCAACCTTAATGCATATTTGAGTGTGTAAACATGTAAATTACCTTGGTAAAAATTTCAATTGAGCCGAGAAAGTACTCTGTGCTTGAATATAGCCCGTTTTTGGTAGAAGCTCCAGATGGTTTCGTAATTCCTTGCAGACTTCAAACTTCAATCTTAATGCTGTTGTTGCCCTGAAGAACAAATATGGTCAATGAATACTGACTATTCCCTTATAACAAGTAAGTTTAGTATATAAATTTTGTATTTCAATGTAACGCGATTAAAAACACTTGAATGTATTACCTGTTGTTGACAACTATGGTATCCTGATATAACCTGTCATACATACAGATCTTGAGATCCACATTTTGTCGTTCTACCCAAACAGGTACATCTATGGCATTGGCTACAGCCTGGATACTAATCTGTATAACAAATTTAAATTGTTGACTTTGTTCAAAACTCCTGATTTACATTTAGTTTCCCCCGTTGTATAGGAGTAACAAGGATACGAGACTAAACTACTTTGTAAGTCCCCTAGTGCTGTAAGTCTGATTGCAAGTGCTTTGCCTCCTGGCCTCACAGGTTAATTTTATGTAGCCGTGTTATAAAACGGCAAAGAACTCACATTTTCCGACAGCATGTCATCAAAGGTAATAACAAAGTCAGTATCTATTCGGCAGGGTACCGTCGGTTGCCATGTTACTTCCAATTTGATTGTAGAAAATGGATCTATCTCACCTGTAGAAATCTGGAGTAAAAAAAAAGTCAATTGTGTAAACTTTTCCATCGTTGCTTAACGTTATAAAATTAATCTATTGTCTCGAAACCTAATGCATAACTAGCTAGTAGCTACCTACCCCTGTAACCTTCATTCCATCAATGGATGATAAATCGTCCATCTCACTCATAGGTAAAACTGAACTGGTTCCTGTGGTAGTTTGCAATGTAAAATAAAATATCACAACGTTTAACTTCATTCATGCAGCTTTAAGATAAAAGAGCATCACTTCTTCTGTTTTTTAAAGTTAAATATAATTGATAATAGCCATGCATACGTAAAGTTAACTCGAAATTTTCTCATTGGTATGTGTGCAGTTATTTGTGGCAAAACGTGCTAAAGATTACTCACCATCTAAATCTTGATCAACTCCACTATCTACATCATTCTCATCGTCCACATTTTCCCCATTTCGTGGAGATTCCAAATTCTTTTCTATTTCTGCGACAAAATACGGATTCAAATTGCAGATAAGTTTCCTGTACTACATTTAGCATGTAATTCAGTTTGACTTCGTCAACTTAAAATAAACTTTTTATGTCGTACCTTCGTCAGTTGGTCTATCTAAGGGCTTCTCTTCCTCTTTCTTTTCATCTGTCTTCGTGGTCTTCTTATCGTCTTTCTTCTTTTTATTCAGTGTGGCATTCTTTTCTGCAACTTCTTCTGAATCGGGACTGACACCTCTGAGGTTTGTATCAGCAGTTGTCTAGAAATATAAACATTACTTCGTTTACTACAATTCACAAATAAAAAGAAACGGGACAATACGGATCCCCGTGACGAGTGACGTGACATTACACATTCAGCTTTGTAGAAATATACATCAAATATTCATACCAGTCTCCCCAAGGATGTATCAGCGGTCGTCACACTTCTCTGCTTCAGTCCAGTGATCTTGTAAAAATTAAATGTTGTTCCCAGTGCACCATTGTTCCTCAATGTGAAAGTTCTCTTCAACGTCTCACCGATGACTGTTGTTCCAAATTCCACCAGTGAGGTGTCCACACTCAGCTATGTAACATAGCAGTACAACATCTTTACTTGGATAACTGTGAGCTTGAGTTTGGCAATACATTTATGCTTTCCCCTGATAAATTTATGTATCTGGAGTCGAATTTTCGATTTAAATCAATATAAATAAATATTGCAGTTATGTGTTGCGTGCTGAGCAAAGTATAATTTTCAATCGAATTATCGGGGCTTTCATTTTATCAAAGATCGAATTATCGAGGAACAAGTGTTTTGTAGTGCTGCAAATTTACTTCCAAAAACAGACGTTACCATTGTAAAAAAAGAATGGTAAAATAAATAGGAAGGACGTTGACATATCACGAGCGATCTCAAGAAAGATCAGGATAGATTCATTAGGTGGATCAAACTTACGTCACATTTCTTAGTTGTACATTTGATGGGTACTGACAAGGGTCCAGTCTGTGCCAAAAAGTTCACTTCACCAAACAAGTCTTCATTTATCTGTGAAAAGAAGATAGCAACGGTTTCCCATATGTAGGATATGACTTAATATTGAAATTCGCTTCAAGATGAATTCGGTAAAGCCTGTCATTAGTGACACCCTAATTCTTGGATGACCTCTACTTAACGATATCAATAAGAATCACAAGTAATCTTTATCTTGCATGCCAAAGACAAAGAATTGTACCAACCATTGGCTTGAAGGTAACGAGCATCTCACAAGTTAAACCAGCGGACATCTGCCCTGGTGGATCAAAGCTGCAATGATAATTAAGAATACAGACATATACCTTATTTGCAATGCTGTTCTTTACATACACAAAACAAAGAATTACATCCAATGACTACACGTATCAAGTATTTTACTGAAAGTTACATTGTTGCAGGAAATATCAAGGTAACCAAAGAAGTCTGACTTACTGAATATCAATAAAGTCTTTCAAGTGTTCTGTCATACCCAGCAGTTTTAGATGATTGACTGTGTAGGAAACATTTGTCAGTGTTACTTTCTTTTTATAGCTCTTTCCCACGTCAAAATCCTATTCAAAAAAAGAAAATTATTCATCGTATTTATTGACTGTTTATATTTAATGTGAACATGTTGAAAACAATGCATAAAATTGCACTGTATTATAAACAATAATCTCGACAAAATCTGCATTCCATACATTATTTGCATTTTTACCTCTTACCTTAAAATGAATAACGTCTGGTTTGCTGTAAAATGCTTTTCCCTTAAATTCCTTTCCTCCAGCGACCTGTTTTATGACGATTCCCTCTTTGTGCTTGTCCAGTACTCTCTCCATTATCTCCTGCAGAAATTACAATGAATATAACCAATATGAGTCATGTTGACACAACTAAATCCAAGGGCCTAGCTGTCTCAATTTTCTTTCTCTTCGTGATTTATACATGTGATTGTCGAACGTTAAATCTTTCATCGATAAAACCGGGATAAGCTCTCAACTCACATTCTTTAAAAAATTAAGTTCTAGAAGCATGTCTATGAAATAAAAGTGTACAAGATCAATTACGACCCTTTATCCGCACAAAGATTCCACAAACGACAGTATTTAGTAAAAGAGTGCATTAGCCAAAGCAGTGCATTAGAGTGAACTCTGCTTTCTGATTTTAGTTATCGTTCACGACCTGTTTTCTCTTATGTCAATGTCATTTTGAAACATACTGCTGCAATTTTTGTTCATGTGTATCGGTTTTGTATCCACTAAATTTAATGTTTGGCACTATCATGAATTAGGATTAGCATGCAAAAAAGTTGATGAATTCTGGGGAATAGTATTTAAAGCACAAAAATTCTAGAAAAAAATCCTAGCCTTAAATTTGCGCTTCAAGTACCTTTTGTTTAGCTGAATATGTTTCTTTAATTCTGTCAATCGTTTCCTGTTGAAAAGAAGGCTAGGGAAAGAAATTATTGTTAGTACTGATTAGTTTTGGTTAAAACGGTAATCACCACACACAATACTACAATTATTAGAAGAAAGCTAATGCACATCAGTAAGGCAGAAAAATGCATTAGTATCAAAGAAGAAGTAATGTGATAGTAACTACTCTTGATCAGCAAAAGGAAGGTTTGATTCATAACATAAAGATAAAAGAATCTTATATGTCAACATATCCTCGGTTACGGAATTTATCAATTAATCTAGGGTAATTGTTTTACAGTTATTAGGAAAAAATAAGATAACTACAGGTTGATTTGAAATAGAATTTGTTAGTATGCTATTGGTGGCTGGCATTTCCATAATTATCACACACACTTTTTCTTACCTTTTCCATTTTAGTAGCACCTGGCAACCTGATTCCACCTTCATCTTTTGGCACTTTGTACGGTTTATGCTTATCCCATAATCCTTCAAACTCTGGTTTTGCCATGTTAGTATTACCTTCATCTGCATTAATTGTCATTGGTAGGTTTTAAGTTAAAAGAAAAATAGTTTACGTGCTACCATAACTCCATTTACTTTTCTATGTTACAAACTTTAAATTATTAACGGTACAGTGTAAATAAACTTTCAACCTTCAGAATCTGAATCGGGAATGAGATCCTCAATGTGTTCATTTCCAAAAGGTGAAGACATTTCATCTTCAACTGACTGCACATCTGCCCTCTCTGGGACTAGTTCCTAAAGTAATATACCAAATGAGTGTATGATTTAATTTAGGATATATATCCCTGTCAATTGTAATAGAAAGAGATAATGATTTTATTCAAAATTATAAACACATTTACCGGCTTTGGGTTCTTTTTCATGTCAGCTTCTGTAGCAGCTCGATATTGCTCAAACGTCCTCAGTTTTGGTTTTCTGTGTGGTTTTACAATCTGCACAAAAAAAAAAATTCATGAAAAAGAGTGATGAAGTAACAATTTAGTTTGTGTACTTAAACCACTGATAAATCGTCTTAACTTTGATACGGCACATTTAAACACAAGAGCCTAAAATGTGGCTTATCTGAAATCTATACCACGAATAGCTGTAAGGCAATTACAGTAGAACCTGTCTTGTGCGGCACTCAACTATTGGATGACCAGAATGCCGTAAAAGACAGCAATGCCGTGAAAGACAGATAAAATAAATATGAATATTAAGGATTCATGTCGGGGTAAAAAAGCAAAATGCCGCCCAAGACAGATGCCGCTCAAGACAGATTCTACTGTACTTACGCTGCTTTGTTTGCCCCTTACATGAATTTTGTTGTTGTAAATCTCTCGTACCAAAATGAAGATGATTTCAGGCTTAAGCAAATAAATGCTATACATTGACAATTAGGAAGATATTGTAAGAAAGACAATGTTTCTTTTGTTTTATAGTATCTCTGAGTTAACAAATATTACCTTTTCAGCTTCTATTTTGGGATCTGCAAAGAGATAGGGTTGTTGTTGTTTTCGTTTTTTCATTCTTTGTTCTTCTTCTAATAAACGGGCTGCTATTTCTACTTGTCTCTCTCTTTGATCGGCACAAAACGATCTGTAACATGCGTGATAGTTTTGAAATGGCACATTTTACAGAAAGCAATTGATGTTTAAAAGACAAAGAATTTATAAAACTTTATCTACTTACTCTTTTTTTCGTTCGTAATCTTCATACACGATTTTCTTGATCATTTCTTCCTTTGGATTGCCTCCAGCCGATTCGATTTCATTTCTGAAAATTTCATCTCTTTCTTTCTGTTGTTTAGCAAGTGCCCTGTCTCTAGCTTGCAAAGCTTTCAAATTTTCCTGCAAGTTTCAAACAGACTTAGAGGCTTTGTATCTTAAGACTATTTGACACTTTTCTATGAGATTTCTCTTTTGAATGGACATCATTCTTTGAATTGAAGCATCTGAATATCTGAAATGCACCTTACCCTATTTGCTGAAATATCATTTTTCAGAGAAAGCATAGTTTTCATCCTTCGTTCAATATGTTCTTTTTCTCGTTTGGATTCTTCGGCAGATCGACTTCTAAGCCTGTTTAAAGTATTTGTAGTTAGATGTAATTTTTGCACTGTCGTATTATATGTGCCTTCTGTATGTAAATTTACACTCCATACCTTAATAATAATTTTTTTACGAGTCGTCAAGTTGTCCTTTATTTAAAGAATATTACTACTTGAACCTAAATGTCAACACTTAGAAAATTTTACTAACTTGTTCACAGTTTCCTGCAAATATTTACTATGCTTCTGGTGACTTTTTTCAGCATCTTCCAATGCTTTCTGTCTTCGTTGTTCTTGAAGTTTTATTGCGTTTGCCTGGTCTCTGTCAAAATGAAGATGTGTTTAAATGCTAGTGACAACAGGGATAAAGTCCATACGTGTAGCTTCATTCCTTACATGAATAAGTCACCTCACAACAATGAGTTATTAAGTGAAATCTGCGTGTCCAGTACCTTTGCTTTTGAAGCCTCTTTTTCTCAACATTTTGAACCATACTGTCTTCCTTTTGTTTGCGCATAACAGCTGCTTTCTCTCGTTGCCTCTCCCATGATGCTTCTTTCTCCTGAAGTTCAGCATCTGCCAGAAGGTATTTTCCTTGCTCCACTTGTGCTTGTGCAAGATCATACCTGAGAAAACGATACATAATAGGTATGCATGTACATAAGAACTCGCAAGTATTCTCAGGTCCTTAACGAACAATCACGATAGTACTTACTCAGCAGATTCTAGAACTTCTCCTATTTTGTTTTCTACTTCTTGCTCATTTTGAAGTTCAGTACATAGCCTGTCGTGTTTTGCTCTTAGTCTGTTCAATGCTGACCTAGTATTGTAAAATTAAAACCAAATCAAAATGAGGCTAAGCAGTGGTTATCAAGATAAAATCTGTGTGCTGATTAAATCTGAATTACTGGACACCTTATAAGTCAGGCATTTTTTACTTGCTGGAATATGTTTCAGGTTCTCAGAAATCAAGAACTGTTAAAAAAAAGAGTCAATAGACCACATAACTCAAAATTGTAACTTTCAGCTGCCTCGTTGAACATCTTTAGAATAAGTAAATGTCGTTTTCATGAACTTTAACCCAAAATACAAAAATATACATTCATTTTTCTTTTTCTGATCACCGCTCTCAATAATTTACTCCAATGACACGTATTCCAACAAAAAAATTCTGATCTTATACACTTTTATTTTGGGATGTAGCGACTTACACATTGCCTTCACTGTCAACCGTCTGTATTTCGAGAAAGGTCTCATCCCTCTCCTTCTCTAATAACTGCATTTGTTCTCTGCATTTTTTAAGCTCTTCCCTAGTTTTGTCAACAACATAGCTCTTCTCATCTACCACTTCATTAAGATATTCTAAATACCGACGTAAGTGAATCATGCGTGTTTGTTCTGCATTGCTAAATGTTGGCTCTGGTGTCAGCTCAGCATCTTGATAATAATCATCTTCACCTTGGCTGCAAAAGAAACGATCACAGTGTAACATTAGTGCTCAGCATTGGTACTTTGGTGTACTTGTAAATGTTCAAACCTTGTTTGTTTTTAGGCAGTTTATCCAAAAAGGTCAACTCTGTAATGATGGAGTGACTCTCCTACATTAAGGCTTGACGTGTACACATTACAAGGCGCTTCTATGTACCTCAAGGGAACGACAAAAATGTCAACCAAAGGAATAAAATCTTACATCGTAGCAGTTAATTCACCATCACTGTCACTGTCTAGTTCAGGATCACTACGTGTTCCATAGTTTGATGTCTGCATATCTTCAGATCCATCTCCTGCCATGTCATCTTCAGACATTGCAGCCGATATTTCTTGTTCAATTGATGCCATACTGAAGCGATCTTTTTGATCATCGACAATACTGCTATTGTGTCACCTTCATATGAAAAAAGAATATTCCGTTAGGTAGCACAGGCTCTAGAATCTAGACCTCGAATGAACCAATCTAAACCATATTCGTGTTGATTCTCTCCAGACTA
Source organism: Haplosyllis anthogorgicola (assembly GCA_038406195.1). Lineage (NCBI taxonomy): Eukaryota > Metazoa > Annelida > Polychaeta > Phyllodocida > Syllidae > Haplosyllis > Haplosyllis anthogorgicola. The sequence continues at coordinate 15,269 of JBCAUI010222751.1, forward strand.
GACCTAGAGGCCCCCGACCAGCACTGGGACAGGGGTCGGGGTGCCCAGTACTGGGACACCATTGCTATTTTCCCGTTTTACAAAAAGTATTAGCGTAATCAATTCCATTTTGCACAATGTTCAAGTATCACTCTTTCTTTGTCTGTCCAACTTGTTTGATAAAAATCTGCATTTTATTTCTGGCTTCAAATGGTCAAGTGTACCATCACTTGCAAATTCAACTGAGAGGTACCCATGTTTCAAGTGATCTAAATCTTAACATTTGAAACAAAATTCAACTTTGAATGAGGAAATACAATCTTTAAAGACATATAAACCACTTTGAATTGAGATCTCATCAATATTTTATTTCATATCCATATAATTGAGTGCCCCGGCACTGGGCATGGTATTATGTACCACACACAGTACTGGGACATTTTTGGACATCAATCTCCAAGTCATTTTGGAATCAATATTTATTATATTTTACATGGCATTAGAGGGGAAAATTCCCTATTATTTGGTATACAAAACATGTGATTTCGTTAAAAATTAAGGTTACAACTGGAGCTACTAAAAACAACCTTAACAGAACAAAATAAACTAGATAGCAATTACTAAATTGCCTGTCTATCGAATGATTTTCCTGAACTAACTCCCTGGTGGCCATTTTGTTGCTACAAAGCTACAATTCCATTACTTTCTAAAAAGAATTATTTTCAAAATCTACAAAATACAAGTGTGCCCCATCAAAATGACCAGAAAAATCTGAGCAATAATATATAGTAAAATTTAAATTATCTTGATATTAACTTTGAAAATTAAAGCATTTGGGTGGTAACCCCCACCCAGGGGGTGTCCCCCTTTTAAAATACACATATCTTTTTCCATGAAATTACCCTGTCTCAATTCATTTCTACTCAAATCCCAAGTCTATTCATATATAAATGGTGGATACATAGAAAAAAAACAAAAAAAAAATCACAAATTATGATCTCACTTTTGCAAATTCATCCAACCTGTCCAGGTGCCATGTTTTCCTGCCAAAATGCACGCACACACGTCTGCACAATGATGTCATGTGATCACACAGAATGGCATGAGACCTGCACCATTTGAAAGCTTTTGATCTCCCGATTCCAAAAATGTAAGTTTCATGAAAATCGGACAGGGCAAAGTGCCATTTTGAGGCCCATAAAGTTTTTACCCTGAATTTTCAAATACAAGTATTAATTAAAACATGCCATAGAAAAATTATACTTACTCCTAGAGTCATCCCTCGCCCATGTATCCACCTCCCAGACACACCCACCCAACATTTACACCCCATTTCCAACCCAAACTCAATCCCAGCTCCCA
>JBCAUI010222862.1:0-16604 GCA_038406195.1 Haplosyllis anthogorgicola
GTTTCGTTTTGTCTTGGTTTCTATTTTTACAAGTTTTTTAGGCGGATGACCACATACTCTGTCATTCGACAGACAAAAATTCTATTGATGGGACATTTTAAAAAGTTCAAGCAGACATGAAGTTCGAGTTGTCCGTATTCGAGCTAAGTGGGTTGACCTGTATAACAATTGGAATAACAAGGCAGGATGATCAGTATACATTGCTATCGACGTAGAAGATACGGTATAACCTCAACGAACTTAGCAGAAATACGAACAGTTTGTTTTTTGGTACATTGCATACACTAAGGTCATATTTCCCTGTGTAGGAAATGTGTGCCACCAGAGCAGTACAACAACCTAAAGAAGCAATGGAAGGACTTGATAAGACGGCACAAGGATTTCCGTTCCGTTCTGTTGTCCTCGGAGATACGTGAGGTGCAAATCGGGGATCTCTCCTTCTCATCAGTTAAAGAGGGTGGACACGTCAACCTAAACGAATCATTCGGTTTCTCAGCTATAAATACAGTGAGTACATGTAAAGCTCCATGCCCCTCCTCCAAAATTTTGGATTAAGAATGTATCTTGATTAAGATCTTTCTTTATCAATACTTTGTTCACCAGGGATTCCAAAATGGCATGTTTTGTGTCAGACATCCCACTAAGTTGGAAACTACTGGAAACACTTACAATTAATTCTTCTATTATATCTTGATAACTGCTTTAGCAACTTGTGCCCCTTTCGCTATGTGTATGATTATTGTAGTTACAATGTCTTTTTCTTAAACCAGTAAAAATGATATACGAGGGATGGTAGGCTGATTTAGTTAGTAATGCATGAAATATCACAGAATCAGTGCTTAAATGCATGAAGAACACACACATAATCACCATTCTTGTTTAGAATTAGATTTGCACAAATGCATGTCAACTAGGTTCTGATTTGGTCTGATAGCATTTTTTGTAAGGTATCACTAAGTTACTGTGGAACAGTTCGGTAGAACTTCCGAAACAATCAGTATTATCGGTGCATGGTCATGCACGTAAGAAAAACAGATAGAACTACATGACTTCAATTTCACAGAAGTAAGATTAACGTGATTACTAGAATAGACCTGGTCAAACAGCTCACTTGTGTAAGAAACGCTCATTACCAACGTGTAAGTTACATGTAAAATTTCGAAATTAGAAATAACGGCAGGGCATAAGGCTAAGAAGTCTGACATACGTAGAAACTCATGTGCGACCACCTATGAAAGTTTTCCTCGACAATACAGCGGATATATCGATATTTTTGGTGCTGAGAAATAGTACTGATATAAGCAGGTATCGATATAAATGGAACAATTAATATGAGAGTCTATTAATTTGGTGTGGAAAAAAGTATCGTTATAAGCGGGATATATATTCGGGGAGGAGTGTACTTTGGTAGTTAATGAGGTGGTCGTAGATGGGAGGGAAAATATATGATAAATTTAAACTTTGTGCCATTCTATATTGGTTGTAAAATCAAGAGTGGTTTCGAAATGTGGCAGTGGTTGATTGCGGGTTTTTTCCATTGTTTTTTTTTTTTCTTTCAGCAAAATCAAAAGGACCTGGAGTACATCAAGGGACGTCTGGATCGTCTGGACGGGAACCAGCGCCACCAGATGGACGAACTGAGAACTATAACCCGCATGGTGTCACCCATACCACGTGACTCCTCACCCATCCCGACGCGTGACAAAGATGCAGACGATGACTTCAAGGACACAGAGTCGGAGAAGTCTGACAGCTGATGATGCCTTATTGTTAATCTTTGTTTTGTAACGGTGAACTTTATCTTGCATATCTAACTCCAAATATGCCGAGGTTATGCGGTTTTAAATTTTTAATAGAAAGCAGTGGTGATTTGGGAGTGATGCAGTTTGAAATTTACACCCAAAATTTCATATTAAGGACAAATGGATGGGACACATGTTCCTGCACTTCCTAAATTCGTCAGAGGTAAAAGAAACGGAATTCTTAGCACCTTTTTGGCCTGAGTAAACAAGTAAAACAACTAAATGGGCTTGTGCACCTAGTCGATGAGCGGCCGGACTAAATGTTGCACAGCTGTTGCTCGCATAATTTATCAAGTCATAATACTAAGAACCCAAAATGTTTGATAGTTAATAAGCAAGAATACTTAAATAATAAGATATGTGACATTTGGGGTATTTTGGGAAGCTTGAATATTTGATAGAGTACGGCCTTATGATAAAGTTCACCGTACAGTTTTAGAATTTTACATTTAGTCCTTTTCATTAATTCGTATCTGTAAATTGTTGTTGCCGTCCATGTTAGGTTGAAGATAGATACTTTACTAAAAAGAGCACCTCCATCTTTCTGTGCTCGCGATGTAGATTTTGTAATACAACAAAGTGCTGAAGTCCCCGTTAAAAGCGTGGATTTGTAGTGTGTTTCAAGAACCCACGAGCTAAGGCTTATTTTAGTGGCCAGACAGCAACTTCTCATAGTGAAATTGATAGATCATTAGAGAATTTTAGATCCTTGCACCATGTCCGTAAACATAATGTAATCATAGTTGTGGATAGGACGTTACGTTTCAAGGAATGTGAATTTGTCTATTCTTACAGATACGTTTAATAATCTAAGCTCTATATTAATAAATAAGCTCCAGGATATCCGATCGTGTTTACCTTATGGGTTCTCGAAACACTCTGTATATTTTTGTACACCACAACGTAATGCCTTAAAACCATGGTGCAGGTATGACTATGAGACTTACAATATGTTGTTGATGCAGCAGTTTCTTTGCTTAACAATGTGCTTTGTGTATTTTTGACTAAATCACGCTGTGCAGTTGTAACAACTGTTCCTTTGTAATAACATAGATAATTTGCTGATATGAAATAATCACTGCTTCTTGTACGCACCGAAGCCGGAAAAATCATTTTCTTTGCAAATTTTAAAATAATTTAAACATCAGTGTGGACAATATTGTATCGTGCTACTTGGTGCTGTAAATATGGATATTCTTGGCTGCTCCTTTTACAGGTCAGATTAGAAGTTGATAAATAGAAAGTGAAATTGACAATATAAGGTACAGATAAGTCGAAAAAATGCGACTTATTTTGCACCAAAAAAGACTCCTGTCCTCAGGATATTTTTCAATCCAAATATATGAAATTCAGAAGCGGATCCAGGAATTGTCGCTGCAAGGCCACATCAAGAATGAAAATAAAAAATCTGAGGGGCGTAAGCCGACATTGATCCGCCTTTGAAGTTAACTGTGGATTAGTGTTTAATTCGAAAACGGGATCAACCAGCCAAATATATCCGCCAATATTCCACAAATAATCAGCTAAAATGTTTCCAAAAACATCATTAGATTATGAGATCTTGGTACAAAAACGTAAACCTGTATCTCTACTAAAATATTGTTCTTTACTTTAATAGAATGTAACCGCGTCTTTACATTCTTTTCAATTTGCCGTTTCCTTAACAATAATACCCAGGCCTCGACCTTAAAAAAATTTTCAGTCCGCCAAAATGACGGTCAAAATTTCAATACTGTCGGCCAATTACCCATTTGTGTCAGTCGCACTGCAAAGATTTAACTGCAAAAATCATAACTTTTGTCCGTCTTTTTGACTGACACTTTTTGAAAATTGTCCGTCATTTTGAAATTTCGTCCGTTTTGGCGGAAAGACGGACGTTAAGGTCGAGGCCTGACCGTTAACCACGAAATATTGCTCCCAAATAGGCCTCCTTAAAATTCCCTAAGTGTCGAGGTAACTGGAAACACTGTATTCAAGCCCCTTCCCGGTTTGTATTTTTACCCATGACGTATTTTGTTTGCAGAGAGAACTTTTCGCGGGAATACAGTTCGAATAAGACTTCGTACAATTTTGACGTACCACCTTCATTTAGCAGTTCTAACCCTCAGCCCACGCAGGCCAAGAGGTTTTTCAAACAGGTGAGTAGCGGGGACTCGAGCTTCATTTGTATCACTTACGTGTGCTCACAGGATGAGCACAAGTACCAGTGCAAAATTTAGAAAACCTGAAAAAGTACGAAACTGTGTGGCAAAATATTTCCTGATGAGTGAAAGAAAAATTACGGACGCTTCCAAATTTCATAACATTGATACACTTAATTTTTACCATCAATCTCGAATGTGACATTAAGTACAAAAAAAGATCAAATACACTGCCCCTAATGATGTGAGATTTTGACATCCAATGTCGAAATATTGTCGGATTTCCAAAAAATTAACCAAACAAAAAGTGATACAAATGAATGCATAGTTTTCGCAAAGTTTCATTCATTCAAACGTTTTAATATAACATGATTGTATCTAACATGGGTGACCCCTAATTAAAATGCGTGATCCTAAATACTTAACAACATTGAAACAATATATTATTTGATTATTTTGTGTTGTGTTTGTATGATTTCCGTAATCATGGTGGAATATTTACAAATCTAATGTTATTGCGAGATTCAGCAAACTGGGAGCTAGGTTTCAACGCCTTTACAGATCGTGGAAATGTTTATTTTTCTTTCCATTAATAATGAAGGTGGCATCCAACAAAAACCATGAAACTTGTCTTTTACGACCTCTATGTTTGAGACCACCTGTCATTTTAAGGCTAATTGTGCCAAACGGTGGTTGTAAATTACAGGTTGTACTGTAAATGCGTTTGAATTTAGCACCAACGAATTCTTGGTTTGTCAAGTGCGCAGTTTATCATAATGTGCATATGTCATTCAAGTGCGCAATTAATTGTAATGTGTATATGTCATGCGAAGGTCTTGTATTCATGTCAGAAGCATGATACTCTCTTTATTTCAGTGTGTGGGTGGAGTAATAAATAATAACACTGGGCGAAAAACCTAAAAATTGTGTTTATGTTGTACATTTTTAAATGTATGTCTTTAAAGTAACTAATACCATTTCAGTGCACGAAATAAGCGAAAATTCTGGGCTGCCAGCTGTTATCTGAAATAATACTTATTGACCCGCAATGTTTTCATCACAATCTAGAATTTTGGCTGTTAATCAAAAACCTCAATAGACAGCTATTTGTTTAAATTTATCAGAGAAATAACTGAGAGTTTGATATATTCTATCATCATCCTTGGCACCACTTTGTTATTTTAAAAAACAAGTACCCTTGGCCTACAGTATCAGTACTGCTTAACTTTAGGGACGCAAAACAGTTTCACATCACAATGGAGCTGTGCAAATGCTCGTTGCGTGCACTGGTCACTGTTTATCAAAATTATGTGTGTTTTAGGCCCAGGAAGACTTAAAGGCAGCAGACAATGATTATCACTCGACTAGCCCCGCCTACGAGTGGGTGTGCTTCAAGGCGCATCAAGCTGCGGAGAAGGCGCTGAAGGCCGCACAGTTCAGCGTGGACGCCGTCGCGAGCTTCAGCCACGATCTACCCTCACTAGCGGCAACCATAGAGGACCAAGACCTCAGAACCTTGGCTATTAAACTCCAGGTTGGTACTTGACGCATGGCCATCCGTAGCGGGCGTCTCCCTTATTTTGTTTTACGAGGGGCATACACGAGAACACGTTACCTTTTATTTTATCCTCGAAGCTTATGAATTTTAACTTTTGGGACGGTCAAGTATCACCAAGTGTTGCATGACAATCTATGACCCTGGAAGACAGCATGTTGCCTTATTTCAGTTAAAACTTTAAATGGAACTATGTGAGTTTCTAGTAAGCATGCAAGCAGTTGCTTACAAAGAGATAGATATTGCAAATGTCTTATTTTCAATATTTCAGAATATAATCGGGGACTCGAACCGCCTGTACAATCCCGATCCCATAGACTTTGTCGTCATCCCGCATGAAGAGATCAGCCAGACCACGGCTATAGACGCGTGTGCAGTCGCTGAGGACATACTCCAGAAAGTGAAGGAATTCATCGACCAGAGGGAGTGAATGTGGAGGAATAGGAAAAAGACGGTTAAAATAATAAAAGGTGGAAAGAGAGGGTGGAAATGAAGAAAACACACTGCCAATTATAGCGGTTGACCAAGTAAATTGTCCGCCAGTGAGGGTACATCCCTCTGTAAGTGTGTGCTGACGGAAAAAAAAAATTAGGTTCTCGTAAGATGGAGTGAATCATATTAACTTTGTCGTCATTGAAGGTTAGCGTAACATTGAATATTTAAGTGCTGTTGTTGGTATATTGTAAGAGGAGTATTGAGAAGAAATCCACACCAAATATCATGTGCCATAATTTAATAATTTAAAGTATGTGTCCGTGCACCAAAAGAGTGAAATGTGAAAATGGATACTTCAGTTGTGTTCCATAAAAATTTATTGTGTGGATAAAAAAGAAAACAAATGGGCGGGGCTAGAAATGAGTGATAATCAAAATGTGAATCGAACAAGATTAACCGACCAATAAACGTACGGATTTAGCGGCCTGTTCGTATTATTGACATTTAACGTAACATTTTACTTTATTTTATTGCATCATTTTGGCATTTTATCACAGCTTAAATGCACAATCAGTGTGGACATGGCCTAGGGATATTTTTTGAATGCAGAAATGCAGTTTTCCCCACTTGGAGATTAATTTAAATATGTAGACAAAGTTAGCTGCTTGCTACTATTTTAGATAATTTGACATCAAATTCTTGCAATTTGATTTTAGATCATATATTTACATAAATTTTCATAGTGAAAACTAACATTATTTATTTTATGTTCTATATTAAATTAATATTGGAACTATTATATGTAAAGTTTAATAGCTAAATTTATGTATATTTAATTATTTTACCGTGCCAAAGACTAGCTAATTACTAGCAACATGTTACAATGTGAATAAATGATGCTTCCTTAGAAATTGTACATGCAAACGTAAAATACAAATGGTGCTTGCAAATGGTATTCAAGCTGAGAAAAGCTCATATTTGATATGAAGGGTTAAACTTCTGTATGCTGGTGAATTAAACAGAAATAGCTGTAGATAAATGTGCAATAGTTTAATTTTAGCATTAATGCAAATTGTGTTCAATAGACATGACAAAAATCATTATTACTAAGAACAGAAAGTTCTGTAATGACTTAAAATGGGGTAAGAATCTGCAAAGTGCATCAGTTTAGAATTGTAAATAGGTACAAGTGAAAGAAAAGGACAACATGGTAAAAAATACTAAGAAAATTTGAAATTAGTTTAATTTATGCACAATATAGATGTAAACTAACACAATACATTAAATACAGTTGACATACTCATGTAAGTGTAAAATAGCACATAAGATGTACAGATTTGATGCTTGATATATTTTAACTTTAATTTATTTCTTAAATATATGGTCAGATAAAGTAAGATATTTATTGCTGCTCATAAATGTTGTATGTTTCTTCCAAGCTGTAATGTATGATGCAGTTTAAATGTATATACATGTGTAGATTATGGATGCAAGGACAGTTTTGAATATGCAAGCAAGCTATGCATGTTTTTTCCTGTGATTTGTGATGTCATAAATCCCTGTTTGTAAAGGATGGACTAACCTGATGTAAAAGACATATTAATGTAAATGTAAATTGAGCTAAAATGAAACATAGTCTAATTTTTATAACGAACTTTATACAGTTACATAAACGAACAAGTGAATTGTAAGCTTGGAAGCAGTGAAAAAGCCTTGCTTGGTGCAATAATAATCACAAATGTATAACTGATTCTCCCAGAATATATAAAGGCAATTTGCAAAAGGACTTTCATCATGTGAAGAAATTATGGCCACTCTGGGTCAGTTGTTTTGCTGTGTACAACAGTAGAATATTGCACTTAAAGTGACTTTCATTTCTTGATATGCAATTATTACATATCATATATGTAAGCTCTGTGAATATACCTGAGGTCTTTGAAAGGTTCTGAAATTGTTTGAAAAATGAAGACAGTTTTTAATTCACTATTTAACAGAACTCCAAAATATTTAAAGCGTGTATGGTTTATTGTTTCATATTTATTAATTGTTAAAGATGAAAGCAAAAATACGTTATTAGTGATGAAATCTGCAAAACATGTGTGCATATTTGTATAAATTTGAATATTCAAAGAATGTAAATATTTTTTGAAAAGGAGTTTGTTAAGGTTTATTGTTTTTGTCTGCTATACCTTTGTGTATACATGATCATCCCATGTTTTGAGCAAGTCTAAGTGATATTTATTTAAGAATACATGTATTTAAGGCTTAAATAAGGCAATAAAGACTGTGCTAGCTTCATATTTAATTCCATTCCTTTGTTCTTATTATTCCTCATTCTATCCAAACAATGTCAGATATTTCTAAAAGGAGACCAAAAGAAAAATTGCCATACTCCATTAAATGTGTTAGTAATTTCCCAAAATGATTTTATCTGTTAAAATGCGCTGTGACGAATGTCTTTCAAGACAACAACAAACGACAATTCAAGTGGTTCTGATGATAACGAATTTAATCTAAATGGGGTTATTCGAAGTCACGCTGAGATCTTTAAGTGACCAATTTTAAGGCGTTAAAGTTCCACAGGTTAAGGAACTACTTTTTACTGTATGGCCTTTTTGAAAGCAACGTTTACCCACGGCATACAATGTAGCTGGTACGAGCCATGAATGAAGCAGATTCCGCACGAGTTTTACTTAAGTGCAACTCCTTACTTGCTAAAATGTAGAAAAATTTTAAAATGACACCTTTTTCATAAACGTAAGGCCAGATTGTTTTGACTGATCCATGACTTTTATACTAATTTTTGCGTAAAACGTCTGAATTTTTTGTGTAGTTTTAGATTGATCAGAATCACGGTATCTACGATCAAGCTCAAAACGAACACTAGTTCCTCTGGTTAATGTCACACTAAGCGATTTTCGTGCCGATTGTCGGAGGAATTTATATGTAAAAGCTATGTAATCGCTGCAGATAATCTGCTTGAAATCGCCTAATGTAACATTAGCCTAAGTATGACTGACTTCCCTCTGCACGGATGTTACGGTAGAATCGTGACAATCAGGACGGAGCAGGAGTAGTGAAGTTAAACTCTTTAAAAACCGATCGCACGCTGCATTATGTATTTGTTCATAAAAAGTACAACACTACTGTCTCCCTCTTTGAAGTTCAGTTTTACCATTGGTCAAGTATGTCAGAAACAGTTTGTTGTGGAATGTTGCCAATCATTTAATCAACAGAAACCTCACTGTGTCTCTTTTGGAATTTCGATGTTCTTTACGTTTTTGTGTGAAAGATTTATGGATTGCATCTTTTGACTCGTGTATTAGCAAAGCATGTTCAGCTACGTAGAAGTGGCAGCACCTCCTAGACCTGTTTTGGGGCAAAATAACCGCCGATCCGTGGGCCTCCAGGAGAGCATGAATCGAACTTCCTTGAAACGTCCCCTGAAATTTGTATGTGTAGTTTGTGGATGGAACCATTTGAAACGTTTGTGTATTACTGTACTGTACAAACCATTGACTGTGCACTTTGTTAGAGAAACTAGATCACAATGTAAATTTCCTGAAATGAATTAAATTTCCTGCCTTCTAACAACAAAATATCTAAAAATACCAAATAAGATTCACAAGAGTTCTTGCTAAAAGCATTTTAATACTGGTAAATACAGATCATCTAAAACAAAGTCAAAATACAAATCAACAATTTTGTTATTGATCAAAGTATTATTTACGTCATATCTGTTATATCTACGAAGACCACTTGACGTACAGGAAGCATACAACAATATTTCTTTGACTGATAGACATCAGTAGAATCGCACCATATGTCTTTCATTTCAACCTGAGCACAGCACGAATGTGCACTGTTCTATGATGAAAAGGTATTTGCGAACATTGATTGACTGATTTTTCCAGATACATACGTCATTCTAAATTACTTTTAGTTATGGTTTCGTTTCAAGATTTCTCTATTAACTGCACCTTGCAACCTAACCAACAGGCCCCATCGTAACTCAAAATGCTAGTCAAGTTAAAACTGAAAGTTTGTACTGAATCTTTTAATAGGCCTTAATAAATAAGTTAAGAGTCTATGAGAAGTTATATATTCGCTTCCATGGCGCCATCTCTCGTTTAAGAGCGAATAACAGCTTCATGATCGCCAGGTCGATGTTCACGCCGCTAGAGGCGCTGGTCTCCACCACGGGGATTCTCCATCCGTCCGCAAACTCTTGTGCCGTCGTAAAATCCACACGCTTTCTGCTCTTCAGATCAATCTGTGAGAAAGATTTATAAGAATTGAATTGCAGTTCAGAAGAAATGTTTTATCTTAATATTCATCCTTCCCCAGCAAATTGCCAAGTTTTCCCAGGTTTGTAATATTTTGCCATGAATAGATGTCAGCTCCGGAATTCTGTATTAATTTGGGGAGGTTTGAGAATAAAATAATATCTCGCTTTGCCCTTGGTGCGTATAAAATCACAGTCGGAAATTCTGTTGATCTGAAACTGATAAGAAGCTAATTTTACTTTATATTGGACTGAAACGACTCCCAACCAAGTCTTGAAATTTGAGTTGCAAACTTATTCTTTATGCTGCAAACCTCATCCGGTCTCATTGGAGCAGAAAAACTTAGCGTACCGAGATGAGACGTCCTGAAATGCCTACCGTAGTAGGAAGGCTGCACAGCATGCCGCAATAATAGTGAAAAATACGAATTTCTCATACCTTATTCCCTACGAGTATTTTCGGCGCGGGTTCTGCCCCGCACATGTCTAACTCCTTCAACATCTCTTCGGCTTTCGTGAAAGAGGACCCGTTCGTTACATCGTAAACAATCAGAAATCCATTCGCTCCCTGCATGACAAATCGTAACATTGTACATTTAAGAAATGTTTGAAAAGTACAAACAGTTGCCTTGGTGGAACAAAGTAGTGAAAGTTGAGCAGTGTCTCTCCAAGTCAGTTGTCAATAAGAAACAATAAAAAACGCGTTTTCTTATACGCTTTCACCGACGCAAAATTTTATTGTTTTAAAATCCAGAGGATGAAATGTCTAGTTAAGGCTCTTCATTTTGAGAACAATAGACGCTTTTGTCTGAGTCAAAGACACAGCATTCCATTGTCGCAAAGTGAAATCCAGCTGAGAGGACGAGATGAGAATTTCTTTTCAAGCCTCTAAACTCGGAAACATAAGAAATTACGCTGTGCTGCTGAAGAATACAGCGTGAATTTCTACTTTATTGGAATACAAACAACGCTCAGTCATCCTGTTCACGTTTTCACAAGGTGAAATATCGTGTGACATGTCAGACATTCATGCGTTTGTCACATTGAAGGGTGCTGCACCTGACAAGCCTTAAATCCAATGTATGTTCGTATTCTGATGGATCAGAAAATTTCACACATTTTCCAAACTGGTACAGTGCTCACATTTCCTCATCTACGAATGTTAAAAAATTTATGTAGATTGTGGTCCATTTCATATGCCGCTGGTGCCCTGTTTTGGACTGAGGCTGACCAGTTCACAGAAATCGTGTCATTTTGGAAACGAAGAGAACAAAGGAGAAAATGAAAGAATTTCACGCTGCGCTTTTGATGCGCTATTGTTAAACTTCCGATACGAATTCCGTGTACTGTCTGCCATAAATTTCAAAGGTAGAGTAGATCTGCCTGACTGGTCTTCTTACCTTGTAATAGTTTCTCCTGGAGTCTTTCCACATATGATCTCCTGAGATGTCCCAGAGCTGCACCTTGATCCTCGTGTTCTCCACCAGCACGGTTCTAGTACTGTAGTCGAACCCACAAGTCTCGTAGTACTCGTCGTTGAAAAAATCATTACAAAATCTGCGAATTGAAAATACAATCCAACCTTAATATTAAGTCTTCTTATCCCGATTCCAGCTTCTGAAATTTATGTGTTTTGTTTTGTGAGCAATAGAATTTCACATTGTTTTTCACTCAAACAACAGAACAGCGTGAACTTGTATTGTTTTCAAAGTAAGGAGGCATCAACAAACATTTCACCTGTTTTTCTCCTATCTTCTTTCAACAGTCTTTTTATAATATTTTCGGTTTTTCTTAGAGCCTAACTGTTTTGTGAGTATTAAAGATTTTTCGAAAGAATTCGCCAAATTAGGCAAATTTAGTAAATCTTAGTAATGCACTCAGTATTCTTTTCCATTATTTAACGATAAAATCGAAACAGCCTCGATCGGGAGAAATCGCAAAAAATGGAAAAACAAATTCGCAGCCAACACCATGACAAATACATAGCGCCAAAAGAAGTCCCCAAAAGAACGCGTTTGGAGGAACCTAGCCATAGATTAAATCTTTTTGTACAGACCTGTATCTGATGGCAGATTTGCCCACTCTTGATGCTCCAACCAACATGATCTTAAAGAGGTGCGCATACTCAGAGCTGTTTTCCACGTGCTGTAAACACGTGATCGGAAGTTCATCCTGCACACTAGGTGACAGCACCAATAGCGGCATTTGGTGATCACCAATGACCTTGACCGTACCCAGTTTGCGATATCGTAAAATGTCAGAAACGATGGTGTAAAATGCTACGTTGAGATATCTATCCATTTTTGCTGAGACTTCAACATGAGACATACCCTCTGGTATGCCCCATTCTTTTGCTTTGGAGGGTTCAACCTTCTGTAAGTGTCTTAAATCAGACTTATTTCCAACTAGTATCTTAGGTAAATCCGCGCTTTTAGCCAAATTCTGGACAACTCGAAGCCAGTTCTTTAAGGAGTCAAAACTTTCAGTATTTGTGACGTCATAAACGAACATGTATCCGTCTGCGTCTCTGATGTTGTCCGTATTGAGACGCAGGAAGTGGTTCTGACCGGAAAGGTCGGCCATGTTGATTCTGACGAAAGCGCCATCTACTTGTATGATGTTACAGTCATATTCTGATCCGACTGTTGGCAGATGATCCTCGTTAAATCTTCCTGGAAAAGTTGACATTCATACATAAAGCCATTTTAAGCAATACAAAATAACTTACGAAGTTTAACAACAATGGTCGCAAGAAATATGCAGCAATTCGTCATTTGTTATTTACAAGCATGGACTAATTTATATGAACACAAATGTTGAAAACGCTTTTCATCACCTAATAAGCAATTTTCAAGAAAAATTCTAAATGAAGGACAAAATGTTGTCTATTTTTACTTAGTCGACTTCAAAGGATGAAATGTCTGAGTCAAAGCCACAGCATGAAATTCCATTGTCGCAAAATGAAATCCATTTCAAGAGCTGTAGCAGCGTTCCAGAAAAGTACATAGTACCAAAATTAAGACGATCGCCTGAGTGAAGAGTTTTTGGTGGTGTCGTTGCTAATCAACCAGCAACAAGAAAGGGGATTTTTAATCCTATGTGATATTGCGTGCACAATTTACATGAAACATTTAAATTACTTACTTTGCACTCTAAAAATAGTAGATGTCATGCATAATAAATTCCTTCGTGCTTTTAAAATGATTTCGGCATTTATGAGAAGAAAGTGTACTGAATACCTTTGCAAAACCGAGAAACAATCGACGACTTGCCGACTCCAGGGTCACCTAGTACAACTATTTTGACCTCGTCCTTGACCTTGACCTCCACAGGCTCCATTATTTCTCTGTACTGTTACTATTGGTGCAACTTCACATCTGTAATGAAAAGCTACTGTTCTATTCCCTTTCTGTTTGTTCAGCGATGATTATTACTAGAAGTTTATCTTCTTCAGCACAGGGTGAAACTTTGTATTCCCGAACTGATTGCTAGATTTGCTTTTCATTTGATGCAATTTTGCTTTCCTTCCTCATTTACTTGATCGTTCGTCAAGTTATTCTTAAAATTCTCCTTATCTGAGATCTGAGTTTGTTCCATTTTATTATCTTGCTACCACTACATGTTAACAAGAGTTCAAGGACCATGTAAGGACTGTTGTAAACACAATAATACTTAGACGTTTCATTGCATGAATCAAAAACATGTAGCAAATGCATTCGAGGCTTTCCTATTTATTTTGAGTTTGCATAATTAGGATAAATTGCCTAATTAAGCAAGATTTTCGAAATTCGTCTCTGCTATCAGGTTTGCATACAAACTTGCAAATTTGTCTAAATAGGCAAACAATTATATACCATTACTAGTTAGCAAACTAAATTTGGTTACTTAAAACCACCAATTTAGTAATTGACTTAAAATAGTAATCGTTTAAGCATTAATTAATGCTAGTTGTTTTACCATTAGTTGTGTAAAATAAGGCTAAATACTCAAAATTTTAAGGCAAAAATGAATGACTGAATTAAAAAATAATTTAATCGAATTTCATTTGTTCTCAAAGATTTCCAAATTTATGCAAATTTCAGGAGCTGTATTGAATTGCATACGCATGCGAACTTTCAAGTAATACTCATAAGGAGCAAAAATTAAATAAGAAACTGATATGACATTTAAGACCTTACTCCTACCTTATGATATCCTGTGTCAATATCATATCCAACAGTGTGTCTATTCAACATTGAAAGCTTTTCACTGTGAGCATGTTATAGTAAACACATATCTTTATTTGGGGCACTTACAGAGACGCCTTTAGCTGCCGTCTTTTAACAGAATAAGAACATCATGGTATATATGTTGATATTACTTGCCCAGTTTGGCAGACCCATTAATTTTAGTCTTGAAACTATTACTTATCTCCTTATTCATGCTTTTATTTGTACAGAGATATAAAATTAAATTGAGTACTTTTAGTCAACCTACCTCAGAAAACATTAAATTTCTTTTTGGGAAAGTCCATTTCTCTTGACGATCGTCAATTTTCAAAGTTTTTGCTTCTAACTGTGTGCTGTTACAGTTTAGTTCAATTTGGAATAATTAAACAATTCAAAAGCAAATTACACAAATTGCTCCATCAAATGTAACCATGCGTCAGTCAAAGATATATTAAAAGGTTACAAAGATCTTAGTAATCTATATGTAAGAGTATGCAAGGGAGCTTCTGTAGCTTTAAAAGCATTTTCTTGCACAGAAAAAATAAATGGAAATCTTTCAATGCCCTAAGGATTGGTTAATCCTTCTTAAGGATCAAACAGCGCAACTGTTTTCAACCTGTGGCTGGTTAATCCTTTTCAATTGATCTCCTGGCAAATAAATCGATCACTTCAAGTCGAGACGGAAACACAAACACGAAACACACACGTCTGTGGTGAGAGTGATCGATCTCTTGAGAAGTGATCACTTTATTTTAGGGACAGCTCGGAAAATGCATTGTACGTCCCCTGAAATTATTTTGACAACTTACAGGAAAGGCGGGGGAATTTTGAGGATGAACAAAATTGAGGTTATTCTTATTTAGGTGCCGGGTTTCATTAGGCAGATTAGACAAAATTGCCTACTTAGGCAGGGAAATTTACACTACTGTCAGTAAATAGTTAATATCAGTAACTTTAAATGCCTAGTATTAGCACAGGTACGGTCTCTTTATGTATCTATGGTATTAGTAAACTTACTAAATGTGTAATCCAATTCATTTATTTTGGATGTATTTCCTAACTTGTCAAGAACTTTACCGAGGCGGATCGAGGATTTCTTGTTGAAGGGGGTGCCCCAGAGCCTTCAGGTAGTTGGATGGGGCACCTCTTAATATTTTCCTCCAAAACGCAGTTGGAAGGGGGTGCCCCTTGGTTCCGCCAATGCTTTGTCAAGTTAATGTAATTAAATCAAAGATAATTCCCGTTGTTTTGCGTTAGTCCTCCCAATTTTTTTCTTTTTCCTAGAAAATTACTGAGGTTTAATACTAAATTTAGTATTCGGTAATTCATTGGAATACAAATTATACATTGGAATCATGGCCATCAGGTGCTTGATCGAAAAGAAAGCTCATTTAGTTTACTATGGTGAAAGTCCAAAATGTCAATAATCGACTTGTGATGGGAGGATGACCCCATCCATTCCCTACACATTATTTGTATTGCAATGTTTTTACTAACATTAGTCCTTTACCAAATATAGTAAAAATGGAAATTTTGCCTATTCTGCCTATTTCGCATAATCTGCCCAATCTGAAAACTTGGAATTTGACATCAAAATGCGACCTGAGCAATCACGGATGTCATCACGATTCATTCTGTGAGCAAATTAGATCGTACCGTCCGAGCATATCAGCACATTTCCAGATCCCTATCATATTCGAACTTTTTCTTAATTAATTTAATTTACCAAATCGACCAAATCTACCTAATATTCCAGATATATTTTCATACACATAGATTACTGAAATAAAATCAGCTGTAAGTGTTAGCTCTTTAGCAAAATGAGACAAAGACAATTAGGTAAATTTGGTAGACCGAATTGAATGAGCTCAGCACGAAATTAAATTGTTGCTGGGCGCTAAACTTCAGCTGGCTAAATTGTCATTTTCTGTTTAAGCGGAAAAGGGGTAATATTTCATCTGATTACAGCAGATGGAAACATAGCATGCACTAAATTAATGTTTAAAAATGGCGCAATATTTAAATAGATGGCATAGACATACAAGGGGAATCCGGCACTTTGCATAGACACAGAATGGTAACCCGTCTGTTGATAGTAATTTCATATTGATACGGCTTCTATTTAGAATTATTTGCGATGAGTGAGAGATTGAATTGATATGAAGTGCTTAGTGTTGA
>JBCAUI010222973.1:0-16596 GCA_038406195.1 Haplosyllis anthogorgicola
CAAGTACCTAGATGTTCTAGAGCTTGTTCAGCTGAATTTTCATCAGAAACATTTAGCCTGATGAATCTTAGGAAATTCTCAAACTGGATTAAGAAATCCTGTGGATCTTGTCCATGGTCTCCAGAAAATTGGGGTAAATCACTTAAATCATATCTACTTGCCATGTCTGTTGAAAATATGGTTTCAAAAGGGTTATACAGAATACTAAGCAAAAGAGCACTAAAGATATTTTTCACAAAATAAACAAAGCTAACACTGACAGGAAAATGCCTGTTGCATCAGAAAATTATTTTTGAGGTGATCAAAATTAAAAGATGTGGGGTAACTACAAAAATACTTAGAACCTTTCTTGTTTAAGTTACCATTTTGTAGAAATGTAAAATGTGCCAGTAAAAGTACTTACTTGTATTTTGTTGCTATTGTAGCATTTGTTTGCCTTCATCTTACCTTTGATGTTTTCCAAATGGTCCTAATTTTCCTTGTTCTGATTGCATTTTACTACTTGGAATTGATTCTTTTCTCTTTTTTAACAATTTTGAATAAAAGACAAAATTGTGAGCAAACTGACCAGTGACCAGAATGGTCAATCGGTAGGGACCTCCATGTAATATACCTCGAGTTCTAGGTCACGCATCACTGAACAGCTCACCACTGCATTGGTTGCACCAGACATGACCTTTGGGATTACCGCATGCAAACAAGTAAGAGTGCAGGTGAGAGATCCACCCTAGATTTAAAACCCATGGGGAAGGTCAATGAAGTCCAAAACAGTAATCAGTGGCCCCAAAAATGAACCCTGGTCCAACAACTTTCTTTAAAAAAAAAAAAAAAAATTAAAAATGCTCCATGCTCCCAAGAACTCCATGACTGTTATTTCAAGTAACGTTGCACAAGGCGTAAATAAGATTTACCTGACTATGATGAAATAAAAGTAATGTATGAGATCTGCAAAAAACTGAAGCTGTTTTGACAGATGGGTCTGATGTAGCGTCGGGAGCGCCCTCTGAACTTAACTGTTAAATCCACTGTGCTGCCACCTCGTCTTTCTTTAAGACTTTGTATTTAGCGACATCGGAACACCCAGTGTTCTGAAAAGGAAAGGGGATTAGTAAGGTTTGCTGTAGAAATTAGACCACTATTATCAGTGAGAGTGATCATTACATATGAAATACATGTTTCAATATGTTTTCAGTGTGTGGATGTCCGCCAACCAGTTGCAGTCACCTAGTGTAGTTCAGAATGACCAGACTTGGAAAACATCACGTAGAATAATTGTGCACGTTCCGTCATGCAGGTAAAAGGCAATTTGATCCAGGTAAAGAGTACATCAAAATCTGGAGTTTACATCTATCAAATTAGGAACTAAATACATCTGTAATGGATCTACCAACATTAGGTCTCTATTCACAGAAAAAAAATCGGCTGGATTTGTGTTCACAATACCCATTGAGTTTACTTCACATAATTTATAATTATCTATACAATTGCGTGTTCCCGAGTGAAAATGATTACAGTATAGAAAGTCGTGTGAGAGGAAGTGACCCCATGGTCAGTTGAAAGGAAGTTATGTAAAACGCGACAATATTTCCTTTTTCCTGACAAGCTTGTGTTTCGTTCTGAACTCAACCTGCAGTTGGGCTTAACACACATAATTTTTGTTAAGGCAATTTGTAAAATGAGAATGAAACAAGCTTTAGTATACCTTCAGAGACAAGTTATCAGTACGTAAAAAATATGTCTTTCACTACAAACTAAAGACTCATACTGAATTCATTTTGATTTGATAAAATAATGGTAAAACAATCTGAAGGCAAAAACTCCTCAAACGGCTCCCGTAAGTTCATTTTCTTCTTGACTGGAGAATGAAAGTGAAACATTCATGTAAATTCGAATTGTTAAGTTGATAATTGAAATATGTTTATTATTGATATATAATTTGGTCTTCAGAACAATGGATGGTTATTGACAGCACATTGCATTATCTTCTTTGTCATAGAAATACCTTCTTTTGTAAACGTAGCATTCTAATATTGAGAAGGAAAACCAGATGTAAAAATTGAAACACAAATTGATAGCATTAAGTAGCAGGCAATCTGACTTTAAATAATGAAAGTTTATCATCAAACTATAAAGACCACATATGTTTAATATTTTGCCAAAATATTACAGTCATGTGTCTTTGAGAACAAAGTAGGTCAATTGAAGCCATTAATGATAGAGTACAGTCTACATGTGAGAACTGATTATCAATGTTCACGCAATAATGAATTCCGGAATGAGCTGTACAGTGATTGCTGGAAATTACTGAACTCCAGATAACCGTTAATGTAACCACAGTGCTGCGTGCTGTAATATTACAGTCGTCCCCGGATATATCGATATTTTTGGTGCGGGAAAATAGCATTGATATAAGCGGGATATCGATATAAGCGGAACAATTAATATGAGGGTCTATTAATTTGGTGCGGACAAAAAGTATCGATATAAGCGGGATATCGATATAAGCGATATCGATATATCCGGGGAGGAGTGTATACAAGATAGGCATATAAAGCCTATGGCATAACTCTATTTTGAAATGTTCCTCAAGCATTGCCATTATGATTTGGCAGACGGTGAATATTTTTTGCGAGCAAGTTTCTAAAACAACCCTTCATTTCAAGCGAGAGATTAGTTCTCTGGCGCAACCCTTCTACCTCCAATAAGAAAAGGTTGTCAGTTTTGTTTCACCTTGAGTCCCGGGTACCCGCACTCACCTCGCGAGTAGATTGATGGTCGACAGATTAACAGTGAGGCACAGCTTCGTACAGAGAAGCTGCTTATAATACAAACAGCGCACAATACGAGAATACTCGTGTAAACCTCTTGAGGTATACACCTGGCATATACAGGTAGCTATATTATTGAGATGATAGTTGGTGTTTTGGTGGCTTCAACACAATAAATACATGAGTGAAATTTCGATAACATAACGCAACGTAGATCTGTCAGCACAATGGCAGATTCGTTCAGAGGGAAATACTCGGTAGGTTTGATTATTTCTTTACGTAGACACTGCGCCATTTGTAGTCGGTCGCAATCTGTTTATATTTATGATATTTAATCATGTGCATCTTTGCAACACTTTGTTTCCCTGATCCTGTAATTCACCCCTAATTTTGACACGTCTCGCTTAGACATGGGGTAAAACACGAAACAAAGTTAATAAAGTTATAAACCAGAACCTCTTCCCAACCGAAAACTTGAGATGAAAGATGAAAATATTGCCAGGACCAACCCTTACATGACGAACCCATGATGAGTATTGTTTTCTTTGAAAAGAACTAATGTGGGCAATGCCTCTCACCCATTACTTACTTTCACAGTAAATGTTTACCAACACACAATTATCTACACAATTTAGTATTCCGACCGGATGTACTGGCATTATCACAAACACAATATTTAAGGATAAATAACTTCAAATCTAAAAATCAATCAACAAAAATTCGAACAATACGTATAATTTCAGAGGGAGTGTATCAGCATCCACGTGGGTCAGGCTGGAGTCCAGATCGGTAACGCGTGTTGGGAGTTGTACTGTCTGGAGCATGGGATCCAGCCGGACGGGCGGATGCCCGGGGACAAGGCCACGGGCGCCTTCGACGACTCCTTCAATACGTTCTTCGCTGAAACAGGAGCGGGCAAGCACGTACCCAGAGCCGTGATGATTGACCTTGAACCCAACGTTGTGGGTATGTATATGTTCTGTGTAACACTGGTGGCATTCACACAGAGACAGGAATGCTCACGATTCTCATAACGTGGATGCTAAATCTTGGGAATGTACATTTAGACATAAACTGTCAGGTCCTGCAAAAGTGCAAAAATTCCGACTGAAAGGTCAATGGTTTTCGAAGAATTGCGCAGCAGATGGGGTTTTTTGCGGGGTTTTTTTCTTTGGGGAGGGGGTGGTTGATGCAAGTGCTTAAAAATATCGGGCTGACGATCCAAATGTATACCAGTCCAAACAAATTTTCAGATCAAACATGGGTCAAAATCATCTAGTAACTATCCATCGAGTTTGGTGGTGCATGGAGCAGTCATTGGGAATGATTTGTGATATCTTGTTCCAACCTTTAAAATGGCAAACACAAAATAACAATGTGCGCAGATTATTAACAACTGCCATAGCGGATACAGGTTTACGCATACTGGAGAGCATAAATTGACACTTGCTACAGGGAGGTTAGGTTCCCAAGTTATTTTAAGAAATCATACACTCTTAGACTCAACTTTTAACCGTTTCCTCTATCCTTTACAGACGAGATTCGTAACGGCATTTATCGTCAGCTCTTCCACCCGGAGCAGCTCATCACGGGGAAGGAGGACGCCGCGAACAACTACGCCCGCGGTCACTACACCATCGGCAAAGAGATCATCGACCTCGTCCTGGACCGGATCCGGAAACTCGCCGACCAGTGCTCTGGACTCCAGGGTTTCCTCATCTTCCACTCATTCGGAGGAGGAACTGGTTCTGGTTTCACCTCGTTGCTGATGGAGAGGTTGTCGGTTGATTATGGAAAGAAGTCCAAGCTGGAGTTTTCCGTGTACCCGGCTCCACAGGTGTCCACCGCCGTGGTGGAGCCTTACAACTCCATCCTGACGACCCACACCACCTTGGAGCATTCTGACTGTGCCTTCATGGTGGACAACGAAGCCATTTACGACATTTGCAGGCGCAACTTGGACATTGAGAGGCCAAGTTACGTCAATTTGAATCGCCTTATCGCACAAGTTGTGAGCTCAATCACAGCTTCACTCAGGTTTGACGGCGCACTCAATGTGGATCTCACTGAGTTCCAGACCAATCTGGTACCCTATCCTAGAATCCACTTCCCCTTAGCAACGTATGCCCCGGTTATTTCCGCAGAGAAGGCATACCATGAACAGCTGACTGTAGCAGAGATCACCAACGCCTGTTTTGAACCAGCAAATCAGATGGTGAAGTGCGATCCCCGCCATGGTAAATATATGGCGTGCTGTCTGCTCTTCCGTGGTGACGTGGTTCCCAAGGATGTCAACGCTGCCATAGCAACCATCAAGACGAAGCGTAGCATACAGTTTGTAGACTGGTGCCCAACTGGATTTAAAGTCGGAATCAACTACCAACCACCAACTACAATTCCTGGTAAGATAACGTTGAGGGTAACTGACTTGAAAAGATCTAAATTCCCACTGTGGCAGCAATAGACCAAAACGCACGAATTGAGTTGGCCATAAAAATTCAGATAACTCTCCTGACATTAAATTAAGAAAACCAATGAAGTCCCTATTAATGCCAGTACTTTTCTCTTACTTACTTGTCATTTACCCGCAACCTTAACCTATAGCACATCAATTTCAATGCCTTAACTGCACAAGCTATGAAAACGCACTGGTCATTCTGTTTACTTGGTTTTCAAAATATACTCAATCTTTTCAGGAGGTGATCTGGCTAAAGTACAGAGAGCCGTGTGCATGTTGAGCAATACAACAGCCATAGCCGAGGCCTGGGCCAGACTCGATCATAAATTTGATCTCATGTATGCAAAGAGAGCATTCGTACACTGGTAAGAATTCACTTATGTTTCTGTAAATGCCTTTGGTGTAGTGGCAACTGTAACATGTCTTGATGATATCTGGTTACTATCAAAAACTTTGAACTTAACTTTATTTTCAGGACCTTCA
The DNA here is from genome assembly GCA_038406195.1 of Haplosyllis anthogorgicola. Taxonomy (NCBI): domain Eukaryota; kingdom Metazoa; phylum Annelida; class Polychaeta; order Phyllodocida; family Syllidae; genus Haplosyllis; species Haplosyllis anthogorgicola. The sequence goes on from JBCAUI010222973.1 coordinate 5,710, forward strand.
TAATGTTAGCCGTGACAGGCAAAATACTAACAAATTGGCTTAAAAAATCTGGGTTTTTTCGGTAACTGTAGCACTGAACTTAACTCAGTTACCACAGTATTCAAGTCTAACCTAAGCTTTGGCCTAATTTACATGTACGCAAATATTTAGAAGTTGGAACCTACAGGGTTATACAAGCTACATCACAACGTGTGAAGTAAAATCCTTACAACCAAATGTGATTCAGATTATAATCCATACTCAAAACAGACCGACTTATTAAAGCAATTACTTGGCCTGACAGGTATGTAGGAGAGGGGATGGAGGAGGGAGAGTTCTCCGAGGCACGTGAGGATCTGGCGGCGCTGGAGAAGGACTACGAGGAGGTCGGAGTCGACTCGATGGAGGAGGGAATGCAAGAGGAGATCGAGGAATATTAAACATCTCAAATAAGCGCATACAATATCCAAGAATAATCTGTCAATATGATGATGGGACCTCATGATTTGATCCACTTGACACTCTCTTCCTTTCAAATTTTTAAGTCAGAAATGTATACTAGTATAATTTCTCAAAATTTCAAAATTTGCAGGAAACTTTCATTCGCAAAATATAAATACCCCCAATAAGTTAAACTTTGATCATTTGGACAAATCAAATTCTCAGCCATTAAACTAAGCTAATACAAATCTTCTACGTCTTTCTGTACATAGACATTTGGCGACACTAAATGTATCATTACCTACGTTTAGTGCTGTGAAATTTTACATCAAGTAAAACAGCAATTAAAGCATCAAATTTTTACGGCAGCATCAAAACGTCAATATCAGTATTATTATTTCTGTGTTGCCTCTAAAACTCACACATACTTTTTATTTACTTTTATCTGTCATTGTGACTGACAATGGTCGATTTTACTTTTTAAACCGTGTGCAAATTCATTTCTAAGAAAGGGTCGGAAGCTCCAAGTCTTCGGCCTTGTATGTGTGCGCTTTAGACGTTATACGGCAAATGGTTTTGCCACAAAGAAGAAATTTAATACATGGTTTGGACTTTATAGTAGTTGTACAAATAGTAGGTTTGCTGTTCATTTTGATATAAACTTCAGTCTTCCGAACTTGTCTGAAATAAAACCTAATTCAAGACTTTTTTTTAGTTCTTTTAGTATCTCAGAACCAATACAATTCGAATTGGTACGATGTTGACAACAAATACGGCGGTGCATTCAAAACTATGAGAATTCCTGAATTGTAAAAATAGCTTTGGGTCTTTGGATCTCCATCAAAAAACATCAAAATCAAGGCAATTCATTTCATTGCCTATTTCAATCAGCAGATTACTGTAAAGTCGTTTTCTTAATGTTGCAGTTTATTTTTAAATATAAATCATAAAATTTATCGAAGTGTACCAATTTAGCTACATATTTACAAATAAATACATTTTTCCGTTTGTTAACTGCCAGTTATAAATTGTTAGTAGTTACCGAAGTGAATCAGTTGCTGGAATGGCAAAACGAAATTTCATGGCACTTGGTACAGCATGTATTCCTATGTATACGTGTTTCCAGCTAATTCGATAAAAAATTCTGCCCCACTGGTTACTGTGTTATTTTATCCTGATAATTTGTTATCCCGCTTATTTTTACACTAAATTCTTCGAATTACCCGGTGAAAAGTGTATCATGCTTTCATTTAGAAACAGCATTTCCTATTACACACAGTCGTAATACTTCAATGGTTTCACATTGCAGTAACATCCTTCGTAATTGGCCCACCAAATGAAAATGTCATTCCATGATAATATTAATTAATTTAATTTATATCCGTGGAATAAACATATCTAGATCATCCGTCTATGTGATGTCGTGGTGTATTTAATCGTCTATCCTACTGTCCTCTACTTGTTTACTGGCAGGTAAATACACCTTGAAGGCAAAGTCACTTTTCGGAAATGAACCCTGAAAAAAATTGCAAGTATGTATTATTTGTAAAAAAAATCTTGTTGACAAGTCAACTGCCACTTGCAAGAATATTCTTTTATTGTCTGATAAATAACATATGATCCCAAAATTGAATGATTACACGAATAGCTGATTATATTGATTGTGATCTCTTACCGGATTGACAACATGAGTATCCATTTGTGACACTGAGAAGGGATCATATTTATCCGCACACACAATCAGATCTGGTACTGGATAGAGTCGTAGTGCATTATCATAAGCCCAGTATACAGGAGCAACATGAAGTGGTAAGGGACACAAATGACCTTGACAGATCAATGTCTTTGCAAACTGAAAATATAAAAGGTAAAGGCTATGATTATTATAGTGTCTTCTATGTCATTCATGGCCAACCCTTGAGGGTGTAAAAGACACTTGATCTCGTAATCTGAGTGCAATATACAGTAATTAAATATTTTACTCTTAACATTAAATAGCAAAATCATACAATTACCCCAACAGTCAGCACCTATTACCTTGATATTTTAAAATTGTTATTTACGATTGTACAACAATTATACATTTTACGAATTTCTTACATGATTGGGTATATTTCCATCCTCTGGGAAACGTACACAGTTTCGACACATCTTCATAACAATATCTTCTCTGAAAACGACCACTTCTTGCGTGCAGTACTGAATACGACATGGGTTACTTGCGAAGATCGCTGAAGGAACCCGCGAACAGAAGTCTTCGGTTAAGGACTCCAGGATAGGGGGTCTGGAAAAGAAATGCGTGAATATCAATTACCTCTATGATCCCCATTTTCATTTTTTAACACAAGTTGTTTTTTCATTGTCAAATTAATTAAATACAGTAGAACCTGTTTTGAGCGGCACCCTAATTTTTCAGAGCAAAGATGCCGTAATGGGCAGATATGCTGCACAGAACGGGTAAAATAAACATAAATAATAATGATTCATGTTACAGTGACACTGCCGTAAAAGGCAGGTGTGCCGCAAAAAGGGGTCGCTCAAAACAGGTGCTACTGTAAATATAAACAGCTGATGCTCATTATCTTACCTGGGTAATATGTGTGCGGGTCCTGGATCTCGAGGTCCTGGGACAAATACAAACTTTGAATTTTGAACTAAATTGGGAAACTCGTTAAGCATGTCTGCTAAAGAGCGTAAATTTTCTGAAAAGGAAAATAATCGAATGCTACACACATAAAATTGTATACTTAATATTTCACTTTGACACATTTATTTACGTTTTTAGTTGTTTCAAAATGCTGAGCAGATAGAGATTACAATTTTACTTTATTAGCTTCAGATGACAGAATCACTTACCTTTAAATAGTTTGGTTTGTTTAGCACCGCTTGGTTGGGAACAGAAATTTCCGCAGAAAACAAAACATGCTGGAGGTATTTCTGCATAACCAGTGAAAAGCACCCGCAACTTCTCCATAACCTACAGTTAACATTAGTGCATCATAAAATACACTGACCAATAGCCTAAATTAATTTCAGTCTTTCAAAGCCATTGCCCACTTATTTGTCATCAATAGCTAAATGTCCTGCATTCACAATACACTACAATGCGTACACTTTCATATAACAAATACATGTACACAAGTGAACTGGCATGAAAAACTGCAGTATGTGCTACTAGTGCATTTGGTACAAGATAATTCTTAGTGTTTTAGGTTTAAAGATACCTTAACTTTGTCCAGCCAGACATCCGACAGGAAGACCAACATCGCATCGGCGTTCTCCTCTTCAATCTGTTTTAACTTTACCGAACTCTTTGCACTGGTTGCTGACGGTCCTCCAAAGAAGTTCAGATTCCCGAAGTAAGCCCTGTAAGGAAAGTAAGGAATGTAATGAGAGAAACCGTAGTCTTTAACATTGCAGATTTCACACTACAATGAGCTAACATTTAAAAGAAAAATATGACATTTTACAGCTTACATATCAATAGTAAATGTTAGTGAACCTAGTATTTTTGGAGGATTCGGGAGGTGGAAAACCAAAAGCATTAACATGGAAGATTTCATCTTCATACGACCCTTCTGCTAACACAAAACAATTCTCTGTAAATAAACCTGTGTGGAAATTGTGTTTACAGTCAAGGAAATAACAGAGGACCAATGGCAAGGAACTTACTACATAAGCAAGAGGACCTACATTCGAGCCCTCTTTGCCGCTTGATACAAAATTGATTTTTGGATGGCTTCAAACTCTCTTCAGTGTGTCCTATTCATATTTCCGTTTTGTTTTAGTGTATCGAAAGTATCAGCCAGAACGGATACGAATCGTGGTTTACAGAACATACATCATATAAATTTGCCGAACATTACCGATTAAAAGGATATTGCTCTTGAAAGGTCAAGTTGAACAGCACCAGTTGGATCTTCGAGAAACCATTTACCCTGTGAACAAAACCATTCAAACAATTAGCAAATCAAAAAGCCAAAAATATTTAGTGAATTGATTTCAACATAAATTACGTTCGGAAAAGTCCTTGCATACCAACCTCTTTCATCTGAGTTAACATTCCCAGTACAATGATTTCACCAAGTTTCGAAGTGCTACCCAATAAATACTCTATTGGTTTCAGCTAAAATTAAGACGTCAAAGTGGCAACTATTAGTGTCAATAGTCTGTGTTAGTTACAAGAATTCATCTTGACAATTGCATTTTCAGCAAGCTGTCGGCATTAGAGAAAACAACTTTGTTGAAAATTTGCAAGAAAATAACCTCACTTGTAAAAGTGAAATGCTGCATTACGTTTATCAATACACTCCTCCCCGGATATATCGATATTGCTTATATCGATATCCCGCTTATATCGATACTTTTTTTCCACACCAAATTAATAGACCCTCATATTAATTGCTCTGCTCATATCGATATCTCGCTTATATCGATGCTATTTTCCCGCACCAAAAATATTGATATATCCGGGGAGGAGTGTACCTTACAAATAATATTGAATATGTCAGTGGGTAATGACCATTCTGTTCTTGCATTTAGTTCTCTTGATGCAGCATCTGTGTTAACGTTATCTTTGCCTAGAATGTGTAATCGATAATGTAATGTTATTGGTCCGTGCAAAGTTCCATATGTCATGGGACAATTTATCTCTCAGTGGGCTGTCCATACCGCCCGTGTTTTTGGCATAAGATATTGCCGTAGTGTTATCCGACATGACCAACACGTGATTGTTTACGAGTTGTGCACGGAAAGATTGCAACCCGAACAATATAGCAATTGTTTCCTTCGTGTTTATTGTGAAGTTTTTCTCTTGAAAGGAAAAGAACCCCTGTGCATGGGAGAGGCCAAGGTGACAGCCCCAGCCATAGCCTGATGCATCAGTAGTAATTGTTACCGAAGGGTTGGAGCCTTGATGGGTGCCTGTGAGCGAGGTAGGTTGCAGATCCACCAGTGCAGCTCTTTTTTGGAAGGGGCATCCAAAACACAATACCTATCAAAGTTCCAGCCGGATTTGTTCAGTGAACGGACTTTTAGTCATTCCAGATGTCTAAAATGGAGCATAGCTGTGGGCACAGCGTATCTGGTAGAGAGGACTTTTCCAATCACTCCAGCGATGTCCCTAATTTTAACTTTCTGTTTCGCCCGCAGTTTTCGACAGAAATCCACGATGGCATTTTCTTTAGCAGGTGTGAGATACACAGTCATAGTAACCGAATTCAAAATGTAACCCAGGAACTCTATGCACTGTGAGGGTATCCAATGTGATTTGGTGGGGTGTGGCAGGAAACCCAAGGCTGTTGCTTTGGCTGCAGTCGTGGTAACACTTGCAAGACACCGAGAGTAGGTGGAGCCCATAATGAAGGTGTCATCTATGTAGATAATGATAATAATGCCCTGAGAACGGAGCCATGCTAGGAGTGGTTTTGGTAGTTTTGTGAATTTTCATGGCGCACATCCCAAGCCAAAGGGAAGTACAACGTACATGTATATTTGACCTTTCCATGAGAATTTGAGGAACTTGCAATCTTGCAGTCAGATTGGAACACCGAGGTAGGCATCAGAGAAATCAATTGATGCCATGAAACAGTTCTGTGTTATGAGCAGTAGAATATCTTCAAGTGTTTCCATTTTGAAATGCATGTACTCAACATATTTGTTGAAATTTTTTAGATTCAGGATCATACGGTAGCCACCGTCTTTCTTTGGGCGAAGGAACACATTGGAAATAAATTCACCTTCGTCTCTTGCACGGGAGGGGACTATAGCTCCTTTGGCAAGTAAGGTTTGAATTTGGTCATCGGCACTGGCAATTTCAGCACTGTTCATTCTGAGTTCCCTCTGAGCCGTTGTGAAAAGTGGCAAGTCCTCGAGGGGAATTTTCATGCCAGTCAACATATTTATGACTTCTGGGTCATGGGTCAGCTGCAACCAGTTGAACTTGAAAGAACATAAACGACCACCCACTGGTAACGAAGGTTTAGGAATACTTACAATAGATGAAATAGGAGCAGATGGCAGTGGGGCTGGGGATGATCTTACTGGTTGTTTTGTTTTCCTCTGTGGTTGGCATTGTTGTGGCCCCCGCGGCCACGGTGCTTGTTGTAGTTTTGGCCGCTGTTGTGGTTGTGGTTGTAATTTTGGTTGTTGGAGTGGCCGTTGTTGCCTCCTTGGTTGTTGAAACCGCCCCTGTGGCCCCTGCCATGAAAATTTCCGTGGTGGTGACCGCAGCCTCAGGTTAAAAAAGGGTTAGCACCTCCGCGGCCCCTCTTTGGTCTGGGTTTGTGAATCTGTTTGCAAACTTTGAACATGGCCTTTAATTCTTCGACAGTTTTCTCGATGTTTTGACTGAAGAGGTTGTAATCCCATTTGACACTGGGGTGACAAAGATTTTGGTACTCTTCAGACAAGTACGGCTTGATGTTATAGCGTCTGTGCCTGCAGAGCTTCTCATTTGCCATGGCAGTTGTGCAGATTGAGGTAGCTATGGCTTGTCTAAGTTCAGTCAGGCATTAAGCTTCACAATAGCCTCGGAGTGTTCATTAATGGATGCGTAAGGGTCACCAGCATCATTTTTGCAGATTACAGCTTCTACCTTTGCAAGGATGTCCATCGCGATGGCACTTGGTTGAGCACTTTGAAGTACTGTGGTAGATATATCACAGACTGTGACGTCCACAGTTTGACCATCTGGGTGCATGCAGTTGTAGACTTGTTGGTTGATGAGGATAGGTTTTAACGCATCAGCGTTGGAGGGTCTGAGGATCTCTTCGGTTGTTTTTTTAACTTCTTTCTTGGGCCAGGATTCCCAGAACCATGATTTTAAAACTTCAGCTAGGTGAGGATCGATAGGGTCAGTGAGTTTTTGGTCATCAGTCCCTGGACCAGAGTCACTGTACAGCATCCAGATCTGGATCGTCACCTAGATCCTCCTCTTCATCTTCCTCATCTGTGTTGGATTTTCCTCTTTTTAGCGGGAGATGGAGACAGTGGTGAGTCAGAGCCATGTGAAACAGCTGCCCGTAGCAGTTCTTTTGTCAATTTCCGCCAAGAGGGTTTTTTGCGACACAGCAATTTGGTCAGCAATTAGTTTTGATATTTCTGCAGCTCCTAGTGGCATAGCACCAGGTGTTGGAGGGACAGAGTCTCCCTGTTTAGAAGAGTCACCTAAAACGAGAGGGAAAAGGAAAGGTGAGTCAGTGTGCATCTTTCAACCGGGTGTAGATCAATATGGCACAATATGGCTGAAAAACTGGATGCAGAAAATATAATTTGGTGTGGGTATGTGGCGCATAACTTCTACTCAAGTTTGTGAGTGACAAAAACAAAGGAGAAAGCATGGGATAAATAACTCGAGTGCGTGAGAAAATAATTTGCAAAAAACCAAGATGGCTGCCCTGAAGCTGATAAGGGAAGTATAAATCCAGAAAATTGAAGAGAAAAAACTCAGCCGTGTGGTGAGTTTTGGAACGCTATCAATTAAGGAAGAACGCATGCGCTATCACCTATAAGCTTGATACTAGGGAGACCTCTAACGAGGGAGTGAAATATTCATTTTAATCTAAATCAGTATACCCATCTATTGAGGAATTAGATAATAAAATAACGGTCGATACCGTCAGTAGATAGACTAGTCAAACTTGCCTACCAGGCATTTCCACGAATGAGCCCCACTAGAGAACTCTCCCAATTTGAAAGACGACGGGAAAAGCACACGCTAGATCCACACCCCAAGACCCATCCTTAAACCCCAGATCGCAAATCGCTGGGTTTTTCTTGTTTTATCTTGTAGGACAATTCGAAAAGATGGAAACTACTTACACATATGACTACCATTCGGGGAACGTTAAAAAGGCCACATGAAATGAGAGAAAAGAACCACGTGTGATGTTGGACTGCAAACGGCAGACGGACGGCAACTGTATGCACACAGAAATATCGTGGCTGCTGCCAGCCCCTACTTCAGAGCAATGTTTTGTGTGATGTTATAAGACAGAGAACTGAGAGTAGTGGTGCGACATCTATAGTGGTAAACCTTAACGATAGATGTCACACATCTAGTGTCTTCGCATTTGTGCTGAGGTAAAATAATGTAGTCAAGTTGAACCTATAACTTAGTAGTGTACCGGTTTTATTAGATGTTTTATGTATATTGTTGTGCAGCATGATGTGTAACAGACAATGGCTTATTAAAGTTTTATTATACAAATTCAGTTCTCTGTTGTCGATAATATAAGTTTCGAAGAAAGGTGGATTCAAAGAAGCCAATTATGAGCAAAGTCCCATAGTGTTATGAGATCAGTTTTATCGGTTTGAAAACCGTACTAGATTGTATCTACTCGGGAACTTTGGTACTGAAAGGTGACATGCCCTTTCTGGTGCTGCCAGTGGCGCACATGATGCATCTGAGTGATATCGTTCAGTCATGCATGGAATTCCTCATCAAAGACATGGATTCGGTGCTGTGTTTCAGAAGTCTGGAGCTTGCTGAGAAGTATGCATTAGAAAATCTTACAGTAGCCGCTGAGAAGTACAACTTTGCAAGTGTATCTAGATGTAAGAAATTTAAGGAAATGCCAGCCGATAAGTTGTGCAAATATCTCTCGAAAGAAGCACTGAACGGTCAAAAAATTGAGATATTTAGAGCTGTACAAGAATGGATGAACTGCGATTCAGATCATCAGCGATATCTTGCACATGTTATGAAACTCATCAACTTTAAAGCTATACCTTTAACGCTGCTTGTAGATGAAGTGATGCAAGTTCACTACTTGAAAAATGATGGGAGTTATCAAATGATATGCCAGGCCTTGAAGTACCACGAAAAGGAAACGTTCTTAACTGTCGTATGGATACGCTGGATTTGAATCTGGAACAAGATTCAGGAGTGTTCCTAACTGTTGGTAACTTTCTGTTTTTAATTGGAACTGATTTCACTACAAAACGTTGCATATTCAAACGTTTTGATGCGGTTACAAAAACTTGGATGGATTTGGCACCGATGCCAAGTGAAGGAAGAATAATGAACATCGCGGCAGCAACACTCGGCGTGATACTTGTAGCTGGTGGTGCGTCTTATGGGCATACGCGTTCTCTGAAAAGAACAGCATTGTGCCATTCCATTGCCATGAATAAATGGAAAAGAGCTGCTGACTGCCCTGTCCCATTTGCAGGTGCAGGTTGGTGTCGTACCGTTTTCAAGTCGACGGGAGGTCCGCGCTGAAAGTAAGACAACTAAGCAAATTTAGTTGGTAAGCTACTTTATTAATCAGTTATACAGACAGCACACTGTGCATTACTAGAGTCAAGTCTAATCAAACAAGTTCGTCCCATAAGGGGTTACATTCCCTTAAATACTTCGTATCTACATGCTCGAGTGCAGATCGCTAAATCATTGGAGCATACCAGTAGGTGAACATTTACGCTTCATACAAATTACATTTCATGTGCACAGCTATAATTGGTGGACTACATTAATAAAATTTGTGGGGGTTGGCACCAGGTGCGTATGTCAGTCTTGATTTATGGTTTGGCTCGTTTTTAGGTGATTCATCGTCTTAGGTTATGACATCTCTCCCTCTCTCAAGTCTTTATGACTTTACAACAAAATACAAACAACCATTATGGATTATAAATCATTGTCATTTACAACACTAGCATTATCTAGTAATACTGTCGTTTTAATGTTCATATCTCAGTGTCACACTGTTCGAACGTTAGCCATTGTACAGTAATTCTTGTCACAGGAAAATTGTCTACTGTCAAATTGATCGATGGAGCACACCTGCCAATTTGTTAAATGGCTTCCCATTGGTGATGAAGAAACAGTTCGTGATTAGGCCTTTGCCGGTAAGGATGCGTATGTGTTTATTTCATCAAATTTCACCACTTTTGCATTTATATCTGCATTTTTATAGTGGTTGGTGTGGTAGTTGTAATGTGTACATTGTCGAGTAGATCACTTGTAAGCCAACACCTGATCACTTATGGATTACTATCTGTGATAGTTTTTTGTGCAGAACCTAAAACATGTCCATTGTCCATTTTTATTTTGGTTGTTGCTTCGTTTTACAATCCTAATTGTTTACTTGTTCCACAGCAAGTAGCGAACTTGGACGGAACTTCCAGACGTCCAGATGGAGAGAAGAGCAGTCAACCAAGTGAAATGAGAGAATGCGAAGAAGGGAAAGGGTGCAGCGGAGTGAGAGGCGAGAAAGGGAAGAAGGAGGTTCAGGACGGCTAGGGATGGTGGTGGGCTACAGGGACAATGAAGGTCCAATAAGGGTATGTGCCCTTTTCTGCTTCTTATATTTTGTTTCTCTGTGCTTTGTGTGAGCCACCTCTCCACTGTTTCTGCGTGTATCTGAAATAGTGGTTGCATACCGAAGCCTTGTTGAGTGCATGCTCATTATTGGGATGCAATGTCACTACATCATCAAAGTGTGTAGAGCATAGCACATATTCCAA